>JAVQKC010161334.1:0-57526 GCA_036025475.1 Philypnodon macrostomus
AATATGATGGCAGTTACCTCTATAGCGCCCCCTATAGACTGAAAGAAGAATTCAGCTTTAGGGAATTTTCTAAATTTGGCAAAAACATTCTTCACAAACATCCAGACAAATCAAAAAAGAGATTAAGGTGCCTGTTGGTAACAGTTGTAGCAGACGTATGGGGCCATTTTCGCCGATATACACCTTGCTGTCGGGGACGACAGCACAGGCCTAGTTTGAACTTGAATTTGAACCGGCAACCCTCTGGTTCCAGGGTGAGAGCACCACATTGACATTAACTGGCAGCCAAGCTTCTGTCAGTGTGCCCCACAGTGCTACACAGCTTACCCCCACCAGTGTATGGAGTGAATGAATAATGCAATTGTAAAGTGTCTTTGGGTGTACGATGCATTATTATTATTATTATTATATTCAGAAAGAAATATATGGTTACAATTATAATGTTTGATCCTAGCCAACTGTCTCAAATTAGGTAAAGTATGTAAAGGCTCGTTAGACACGGCACAATGCAATCCTAGTGTAACTAGATGCTTTCAAGTAAGAATGCACTGAATGTGTGGTCAAAGAAAGTACGACTAAAGAAAGACTGTTTTGGGCCAATTATTATTAGTATGGGCCAAAGAAGAAGAAGAATTTTACCTGCCTAATGGCTTTAAATAGGCAGTCATGACTAAGCCTCTTATTTCCCGTCTTCTCTTTGAGAACGTGATGAGGTCAAGTTAACAAGATGTACTTAACGTGATTAAGTCAAGGGTTTAACACAGTTTCTTCTTGTTGTGATTGATGAAGATGCAATCAACATGAACAGCAATGGGACATGCTGGCAAACCTATTAAGAACTTCTAAACCCACAGAAGGGGCTGAAGTAGCTTATATTGTGGTATGTAACAGGTTACTAGCTACATTTGTTCACATCATTGACTATATTTACATATTAATTTTTTTCAGTTTCCGTAGTGGCATCAGGGAAGCCCCTACATTTCTGTAGTTGAAATTTTAAAGATAGGGCCTGTACCTGAATAAAATGTATATGTTGTAAGTAAATCATAAGATCTAAAATGATATCTAAATATGAAAAATGACACATGTTACTTTTACATATATATCTAATAAATAAATCGAAATTAAAAGAAAAATATCATATATATATATATATATAAATATGCTTAATACATTTTTACATTTGCCAAAATTATGGAATGGGAAATGTGTGCACTAAACAATTGTTTTTAATGATTTTTCCTATTTTCACTGTTCACAAACAACAGCACTTTTACATGTTCTTTATATTGGTAGGTGTGCTAAGCACTCACAAAACAATGACATCATTTTAGTGAATTACTTGTTATATAATTAACATGGATAGCTTTACTTTAGAAAGTAAAGAAACCACCATTGCACAAGTTTCACAATACACATGTCTGTCTCTCACAGTTATCCTGGAATGTACCTAAAATGTATCATGGTTTTATTGGAAGCTCAGCTGTCCTTCCAATAAAACAATAAAAAAATTGTCATATCAAAAGCAAAAATACAGATTATCTTTAGAAGATGGACGAATAGAAGACTGAAAATAAAACAGGAGAAGGACAGGAACTGAAGAATGAATAGATTAGACTAGCTCTGAAAGGCACGTGTTTCATATATAACTAGAGCTAAGCAGATTAAAAAAAAAAAATTCCAATTGAACATCTTTCAGTTTATATACAATCATATACAGTCATGTAGTTGTACTCAAGGTTTACTGCCATTATAATTGGACCTTCCTGCACTCTACATTGGAAGTATGAACCACACTAGCCACAACACACCAGGAGCAGCCATGAGTCAGACTTCAAAATGACTGCTATCATTTTTCCGCTGACCAAGTGCTGATCCTGCTTTAAAATGAAGAATAGTGCAATTATTATCTGTTTGTAATGAGCTCATTGCATGAACGTCTGCTCTAATCTGGATCTAACAAGTTTTCAGAACACCATTCTGACTTGTTCAATGTGACCAAAAAGAGTGACTTGGTTACAGTTACATACTAAGAGTCATATGAATTAGAACTGATGGTTGTTGACCTTTTCCACATAATGACCACATCAGGGGATGACTATCAGCCACGTGGGTTATTTTTGAAACACAAAGCTGTCCATTCTACAAAGTTCAATGGCCTTTGAGCCAACACTCGACAAACATTCAGCTGAAAAACAAAAAAGTAGAAGCGGGCAGAAATGTAGTGCTGAAGTCTGACCCCACGATCAAATGAGAATGTTGGCGTGGAACATTAGCGGCCATGCCATCAAAGCCAACATCAATGCTCTCCAAAGCTTTTGTTTATTAATAAATTAGAAGCAGGTGCAAGACATGGTAATGACTATACCTAGTGGAGCAGTAGAGTACGGGCCAGGGGACTGTCGGTGTGTGCCTGCCCCACACAAGCTGCTCTGCGCCATTCCAAGTTCTGTGTTAGCGATAGAGAGGGCAGAGACAGGCCACAGCTGATCAGACGAGTCCCCCTGTTTGGTATTTAGTTAACAAAACAATGATTCTGGCTGGAGACTGTAGGCGTGACTCTGTGTAAATGAAGAAATGTGACGGAAATGTACTGGAGACGCGACGGATTCAGCGTAAATTAGTGGTAAGTGGAGTTCCAAAACATAAACTCAGGCTTGCATTTGAAAAGATTTTTTGGATTATCAACTATTGTGTATTCTGAAGTACCTGCAACATATAACTGTAAATGTTAAGGCGGTATACAGTAGTTAGTAGTCGTGTAAAGTTTTTGTGCCACTGTTTTAACCAACATCGCCACAATTTACCGGACCAAGCCAAAAATAAACCAATTTTAATATTAGGTAACGCTTTGCTTATTCATTGTGCAGTCAATACATTTGGGTAGGCTGACTCCAACTTTATGGAAATCTAGTTATCTAGTTTATGGAAGTCTAGTTATCTAGTTGGGAACTATAAGTGCGGTTCCACCCCCCATTAAAAGGCACATGTTGAAGATATATATATGTACGTATAAAGTCAAAAACAAACCAAAAAGTAATTTGAAAAGAATGTTAAAAACCAGAGAGCGCCCTAGTGTCCATATAACACGTCCTCACTAATGCTTCCAGTAATGATGAAAAAACAAACATACCAACTAACTAACTAGTGCTAACCCCTAAGTTCACCTGAAGTTGTTGGTGAAACATACTTCGCAATAATTCAGTTTAAAAACAAACAACCAGAAGCGGGTGGACGGCCTTGCATTGACTGTTTGACCCTTTGGCCACCTGAGACTGCTGCGTGGAACTATAGGCCTGTACAGACAACAACAAAACCAACATCAATACTCTCCAAACATGTAGTTTAACAAAATGTCCTTGCATTGAACATTTGACCCATAATGCACCTGCGATACATCCAGACGTAACAACTGGGAGCACTGGGGTCAAACATGCCTGGGCCTGTCTGATGTTTGTTAAAAGATACATCTGTGGTAGATGGAATAGAAGCACTCCACTGCTAATGCATACTATATAACAGTTCATTTGGGTTCAGGCAGTAACAAGGAACTAGGTGACCTACTTCTCAAAGTTTGTTGTTGTGTGACTTAGTTCTGTGTCCATAGAAGTGGATGCAAACTTAAGATGCACCAGGCTAGACATTAACTTTTTACTCACTGATCACTGTGGCAAGTAGGAATAACCAATATGAAAATTCTATGGTGATACCAATACCGATATTTCAAGATTCAGTTCGTCTGATATTGATTCTGATATTGATTTCCTATGTTTTATACAAATGAAACTAAATAGAAATCATACAAATACTGTTAGATTTATGTATTAATCCATAGGGACAAGATGTAGTAAAAATAATAAAGTGAGCCTTTGACTTTCAATGAAGCTGTTATTACAGGAGCACTGTTTAATGTGCTACAAAATTGTGGTTTGTTAAAAGAGGTAATATATTCATTCAACATTTTGGGTTGGACTGACTTACTTCTGAATTACTTCAACCTGACAACAGGGGGAGTAAAGTGCATTTTAGTTGTTATTCTTATTGTAATCAAGCCAATTCTAATAATAAACTCAAAATAAGTTTGAGACATTACATATGGTGAGGTGGAATCCCGTTAACAAGGAAATAACCTCCAGTGGGTCGGGCTTTTGTTTTCATTTTTAATTTATGGGAAATTCAAAAGCAAACTAAATGTGCCAGTCCACGGAGGACCAGCTAAAGTCAATGAAGTCATTCAAGCATTAACCATAACACATATTGACAAAGCAGAGAAATCCCTTCTAGTAACAACAGGAATTCACTATTGATTAAAGGGGTCCTATGCAACTGGTTTGGTCACGTCGCCTTCACAGAGCTCCCCCTACAGTTTCAGAGAATACCACAGTCCACACAAAAAATACAAAGAATATAGACTTTATATATAGACTCTAAACTACTGTTCAACCACAAAAACACCAGGTCTGCGTCAGTTTGGTATCGTTTAATTTTTCTTGGAGCTCTCTGATTAAAAGCCTGTTCAAAAGCAATTTGTGGTTTTGGTGAGACCTGTGACTTGACCCGAGACTTCCAGTGACATTCATCCTATCCATATTCAGAGCTTGAAATGCTCGCCCCGGTGTCCTGAGTTCGAATCCGGCTCACAACAGTTTGTCACTCCCCACTCTTCTCCCTGATTTCCTGTCAGTCTACAGTCCTGTCAAATAAAGACAAAAATATTCTGTTCTGTGCAAAAGCCCATCTGGCAAGTCAGGTTACAGGTTTTCCTGGGTCACCACAGCAAATCTACATCCTCGAACATGTAGTTATTTTCATATTGATTTGACGTTGACTTTGCACTGAATTCCTTTTAGCTTCCTCCAGTTATCTGTGCCTGGGCCTGACACAAAGAGCACACTGCTTTGTAACTCCCATCTGGAGCAATCTTATTTTCTAAAGTTCCAGGTAAAGTAGGCCTATGTATTTGAATGTGTGTATAAATAAAACTGCACTGAGCATGTTTAATTTGATAAATCATGTGTCAATATTTGATTTACCCTAAATGCACAGCCACTTCCTTCCCATCTGTAACAAGCCTGGAATTCTGCTGGGAACATCACGCCCCATTTGGACAGAATGCGGCCCTTGTTCCTCTCTGGGCATAGATACCAACAAAGAATGTACGTGTTGACCTAACGCAGGGTCAGAACACTGTGTACCAGACGCAACCGTTACTGCAACAACCTCTGCTTGAGCACGTATCTCTGCCTCCCACCAGCCTGCTTTAGACAATCAAGGCCACGTCTGTACAATGTGATGTCTGGGGAAATTAAGCTAGCATAGGGCAGTATTGTTGTCCAAAGATTTTGTCATGATAGGGGCAAAAAGAAGTAGTGATGAATTTATGTAATGCAAAAGCCAATAGTCCCTCCCCTAGCCTCTACAGACTACAGACATTACATCATAGAACAGGGTCAGATAGTCAAGTTTCATTTTCATATTTTTGAAAACTTACAGACTAATGTGGTACATCTGATTTAGTTTTTGTTTTTATTTTAAATCATTAATAAAAATTCCCTGTTCAAAATTGTATAAATGTAGTAATTCATCCTATTGCTTCAGACAGTGAGGAAATTCCACAAGGAAGGGGGCTGGCTCCAAGAAGCCTGGCTCCCACTGAGCACCATTCAATGGTCACACTAACTATGATGTCATTATTTTTGATTTCTACACTTTTTAAGGGTCAGTCTGGAGAATGTCTAGTTACGTTTTGATCAACTCCTATGTCATAGTTGTGGTCAGCCAGACACTGCAATTAGTTCCACTACAGCATCATCACCTACAGAGCTATTTCAACACATGTATGAGCTATCAACACCTTGTGAACTGTCCATATAAGGTCATTAGTTAGCTCCATATAACCAGTGTGCCTCTCTCATTGAGGTATAGTGGTGTCATTTAATTGGTTCAATGATCTACTACTAATCTAAGATAACGGCCAGATTGATTAAACTGTAACAGACCATTTACAGTGGCAGAGCATCCATATAAGCTTGGTGGTTTGAATCCCGCTCCAAACTTTGCATACTGCTGTTGTGTCCTTGGGCAAGACACTTAACCCCCATAGCCTATATATGAATAAATGTGTATGTATGCGGTTGTGTGACTGGGGTTTGGTGGTAGTCAGAATGGCCAGCGTGCCCCAGGGCAACTGTGGCTACAGAAGGAAGTGAGAAATTGACTTCATTCTTAAGCGCTTTGAGTGTCAGGATGAAAAGTCAATGTAAATGTAAGTTATTATTATTAGCCAGCAACTACTACTACTGCATCGTTTACTGCAACAACATATTATACTCATTTAGACAATGTAACTGAATAGGAACAATACATATGGAGTCGTGAGCTTGATACATCACCAAACATGGGTATGCTGACTAATGTCTATTAATACTGCACTATGGTCAATGACTAGAGTTTCAGAGGGCTGGCACTGTGAATAGAACATGATGCATCAACCATTGGACCAAATTTCATCTTGACTCTATAATAAAGAGTGTAATGTTCAGCTTCGTGACCTCTGATCCAATTTAGCATTGGCTTCAAACTATGTCGCCAGTGACCGTACACATGGCAGAACAGCTGACCTACACTATATGGAATAAGTGGTGACATTCAATATAGTGATAAAAATGCATCAATATTCTTTTACATTTATTGGGTCTATAAAGTTCTGACATGGGCAGCTAATTACAATGAGTGCACCCTAGTGTCTACTCTAAATGAACAGACTGTATACTAGTACTATGGTGTATGTACAAAATACTTATTATTATATTTTGGAAATGTTTCAGCTTTATTTGATAGGACAGTAGTGTGACCAGAGAGAAGAGTGGGGTGTGACATTCGGCAAACTGTTGTGAGCCGGATTCAAACCCAACACAACACTAGGGGGAAGCACTGTAGGCTTTGAAGCACTGTAGGCTTTGAAGCACTGTAGGCTTTGAATATGGACAGTGTTCAAAATACCTTTTATTGATGAGGCTGAATAAATGTTTTGTGGATTTGACTTCAGTGCAAAGGTCAACAATGTGTGTCTCAATTGCATCACTGAAAAGTGTTGTAAACGGTTCTAAGGTGCCGGGCCACTCATGTAGGATGCTCACCTTGGATGAGGCACAGACAGTTGAGTCACTGCTTTTTCACCTAAGGAGGAGCCAGTTGACGTGGCATTTGCATTGCCCCAAGAGGAAGGTCTGTACCTTTGAGCGTTTAACCTTCAAATGTAAGACAGAGAAATTGTATTATGGTCAACTATTAACTACTTTGAGGACATTCTGTGGAATAATCTAGACCAGAGGTTCTCAAATATTTCACACTCATTTTGGCTTTTCAAGTACCACCATGACCAGACAAAGACAAAAACTGCCTAAACCTTGACTATATCGTGACAAAACTGGGTATGAATTTGGTCTAAACTAGGACAAGCCCCAACTTTATCTAACAAACTGGACTAGATGGGCAGAAGATCCCGAATACCACCAGAAGAAGCCCACTGGAACACCATCAAAACCATAGATTTCCCAACAGACATTAATTAGTATATAAATATGTATAGCTAATATAATATTTAAACTGTAGTCAGTATAGTAGTTATAACATGAAATCGTTTACATGATTCAATTGTTCAAAAGTATGACCGTGCATGTTCCTGTGAAGCACTCAGTTTACTACATGGCTAACCTTTTATCAATTAACCAATTATTGCGTTGCTAAACATCCGGGGTGTACAGTGTAATAGTTAACCTTTTCAACACAGTGAGTATTTGAATTGTTAGTGATGAAGCAATGACTCCACAATGTTCTCACCAGCTGTGCCTGTCAACTGCACCTCTGACATTATGAAGAGTAACCTATATTTTGGAGACAGCATCAGCCCCCCTGCAGCTGCACCTGATAAAAAAGGAGAATTCAATGAGGCCAGTAGAGAAAGGTTCCAAAAAAAGTCAGCAAAGGCATTCAAGCTGCAGCCAATACAGACTCTAAACTAAACTAGAAAGAACTCGGAGCGCACAGACCTCCGCCAAGGCAGCTCATTTCTACGGATCACTCCCAAAATGTAATCAACTGATCTTTTTGAAACAATCCTGGATCCAGACAGTGATCCAGATCACTCCTAAAATCGAATCAATTGTTCCTTGTGTCATTTCTGACCTTCCCTGAAAATATCCATCAAATCCAGTCCAGTTTGGGCATAAATGTAGTCTACTTTATCGTCAGTTTAGTCCTTGTTCTCTTCATTGGTTTATGTTTTTTTTTTTTCTGGAGCATTCTGGACTTCTGAAGCAAGAAAATGTTCCAGGTGGAATTTTAATAAATGTTTGAATCCTATGTATAATCAAATCGATATAGAATGGATATAAAACAGATGGAAATTAGCATTGTGCTAAATCCAGCATATTAGCATCAAATTGTGTAACCTTATACAAATTGCACATTCATTAATATGCATTTTCCAACCCAAATAATGTAATAAATCAAATTAAATGTCATCCTTTGGCTGATGTCTGCTTTTAAGTCCTGGTTCAATCAATTAGTTTGCTTCAGATCTAGCTTTGTTGAGTGTGAATTAGTCTAGAGATGAATGAATTATAACCATAAGTCTAATGAAGAGGGTATTCAAACAGAGCAGGCCTATTATATGTTGCAAAATAATATTGTTTTTCAAATGTCACGTTTTTAAAATGTTGTGCAAGACCTTAAAGCATTTACATGGTTCCTCCTCTCCTTTTTTTTAAAACATTGCATCAATCACTATATAAACCCACTTACTGTAAACATAAAGTTAAAATATAAGGGACTACAGCTCTGTAAAATTCCAATGAACAGCAGATTACAATTGTACAGCTGCCAACATGTACAAAAGTAAAAAACTTTTCTTCACTTTACTGCCAAGTGTGAGAAGTGGGCCTATCTCAGCGCCTCAGAGTAAAAGTTCCAAGTATTGAGCCCCAGTAACGAGTAACGATGTGGTAAACTACTTCTGTAGGCAGATAACGCTGTGCGTCAGCTGACTTCCCAGAACTGCAGCTTTTTTTAAAACAAGGGGCGGCCTGTTGCTGAGAGGAAGTGAAGGCCTCCGAGAGCTGCTGTGACTGTTTAAAAGAGCTGTTCCTCAAAGCTCATATTACAAAAGGCTCATTCTCAAAGGGACTCCATTACACAGGGGCAAAGTTTGTATGGATCAACATTAAAGCATTCAGAGACATTGTTTACATATACTTTTTACACATGCACTTCAGCAGACAAACTAAACAAAGTTAGGAATATGTATGTTTGGAATGGTATCCTTTAGTGCCTGCACAATCACAATCGCAGGATTATTGTTATCGCAATATATCGCAAAAAACAAAACATATTGCAATAATGCCATGGTCTTTGGCCTTGTTTTGGTCCTCGTTTTGGATCAAGTTTTGATTTTAAAGCAATTATAAATGGGAAACTATTTCTGCATAATTGAACATGCATCAAAATATAGCAATAACATAAATATCCCTATATGAAACATAAAATATCAAATGTTTCTTCTCATATTGTGCAGCCCCATTTACCATGAAGCAACTGAATAATCCATACTTGGTACACTGAATGTTCAGTAAGTAGGTGTTTGAGTAAGAAGATTATTCACCGCTCCCTTTAACTATCCCAAGCTTGGAATGTGATCACCTGCAGATGTTTTTCAAAAGAGCTGCACTGCTCTTGCAAACACTTTGAAGCTGTGTTTTTGCAAGCAATGTATGCATACCAGAACATAGAAAAACATCAAAACACTGATGAAATTTGCTCATTTTGGCTTTGGATGTAAAGGCTTTGAAGCTTTGCATAAAACAGCCGAGTATATAAACACTAAAACATGTTTCACTTTGTTCAGCTAAGGAAATATCACTTTTTCAAACAATGTCTTCAACAATGACTAACAAATTGGATTTTTCTCTTTGATGCAGCATTTGTTTAAAAAAGTACCTTGAACAAACCCTCTACAGTCCCCTTAATGAGTATGACTTTGATCTTGCAGGCCATTGTCCATTGGTTGTGGACAGATTAGCTCAGATATCTATAACTACCTATATGTACTCAGATAATCCCTTGTGTTGCCTTTGGGTCAAATTGACTAGTTTTGAGGTTTTACAAAGAGAAAAATTGTCAAACTATACATGATTTTGCCATGAAATTGACTGGCTTTAGCTTATTTTGTGTGACTATGTTTTTTGCGCATGCATCTGTGCCCTATCACGTTGAGCATCACCTGAAGGCAACTCAAGGATTTCATTTATTTTTTTATCTTCCCCAAGGGAATATGCATTCATGTTTAAAATTTCCCCCATCTTTAAAGGACAATTAGCATTCATGAAAATTACTACAGCTATTACACTTCTAACATGCTGCCTAACAACATTAATTGAAGAGTAGTTTCCCAGCTAACTAGCTATGTTAGCTGTGTAAAAACCATTATGCATGCATGGATGTAAATAATGTATGTCCAACAGGCTAGCATCAAGGTGGTTCAAAGAAGATTGTGCTTTGCATATCAGCCCCAAGACACTACAAGCCTGGATATTTTGTGCAACCCCAATTCACTTGTGTATGTATATGGCGCAAGCTACTGAGTGAGATTGCCTCAGCCTCAAATCCCCATAGAATAACAGCAGTCTGTTCTTCACAATGAAGTGTGGCGGGGTTACCAGGGTGGAGGCTGTTAGTCGCAGGAGACGAGGAAGGCAGGTCTGCAGTGGCTCATCACCAAAGAGAGGCATCTTACTACATGTTCCACCCAAGACCTGGAAGCTCTAGTGTTTGTCCTGTAACCAAAGACAACAGGGTGATCTAAACAAACATGGGCGCAGCCACATATGAAGCGAGGATTCCCCTGTTTGAAGTTTTGGATGGATTTACATGACAGTATATTGACAATGTAAAAATGATATCCAAGACAGCAGCATAAACCAAAGTATCCAATTAGATATAGTGCAGAAAAGTGAAAATGGCAATACAGCCAAAGAGAAGGCTCGTGTATACTTGAAATTACTGGAATTGAGGGATTTGTTTCTTATAATCTACTAGTGGAACTACTAAAAGAAAAAAACAAAGTTCTACGACTGAAAAACTAGCTGACAGGAATAATGTTTGGACAGTTCAAAATCCAATAGAACAAAGCCAGTTTAGAACTCAAATATTGCCGTTTTTGACTAAAACCATCATTAGAGTTGAACAATTCACCCACAGTATTCACCTAAGAATTTGTAAAGTTTCTTGCAAATGTTGAACAGTCATGTTGAAAACTAGACCTGGAAAAAAAATGCTGCCTTACTTCTGACCATAGTGCATATATTATGTAATAGGCGGATGTAACCCACTTCTACTCCATCTTCGACCTATGCTGTCGCTCTAGGCAGAAAATACGTGCAACTGAACTTGCAGAGCTGTGGCTGCACCACAAGTATAGGCTAATCGCATCTGCACTTCTACCACACTGTCATCCAATTTCGAGGAAACTGCTGGCTGCAATGATAATGAAACAAAAAGTAGCACATAGGATGGTTTTTTCATTACAAAGGGAGGTCAAGTCAGTGTTAATGTTGTGTGTTTTTTTTTATTTGCTGATGGAGAAAAAAATTGTAATGTGTACATAATAAAGTTCAGCTTAAAACTGGATCATCAGCATCAGGAAAATGTGTCTTCTGTGCACACACACACACAAAAGAATATCATAATAGCCATCCTCATTTCGTTTCACTCTGGGTAGCTTCTTTCACAAACAAAAGTGCCCAACTGAGTCCGTTTATTCAGAGTCCAGGCCTGAATTTTCGTCGCAGCTACTGCCATTCCACATATTTCACGAACAAGGAAGTAGCACTCCCAGCGCTCATGCAAATCCACCCCTCATGGTGTCCACACAAAGAAGATCCACGGCTTATTATGGAACTGGTAAAAGACGGATACAGTCTTTTGCTCCCAGCTTTATCTGAAGGTTCTTATCATCATCATCATCATCAATGCGGAAGTATAATCATCACCAGCAGACATCAACGTAGGGCCTGCCCTTAACCATTTTTAATTTGCATAGATGGTTGTTTTTTTGTTTGTTTTTTTTTACATTTTTTACATTTATTTTGTACATTTATTAGAAAAATAAACTTTCTGAATTAAATACAACATAAAAGTCTCAAAATGTCTGTGAGTAGAACTTACGCTCTCAGTTCCACCTTAAAGCCAAAAGGAGAGCGTAGCTAAAACAAGGTGACATCCAGCTTTTGAATAAAAGTCTTTTAATAGTCCAGACACATTCACCTGAGTAGCATGGCCAGTGTTGCACCAATACCAGCTATTCCAGCTACTGTCATAAGTGTGTTCCTCACTTTAGACTCTGGGTTCTCCACTTTGAAAAAATCAACAAAGCCATCCTGAAGAAAAAGGAGAAAAAGGCAAATTAATGACTGCTGTTGAGGCAGTTATGTACATTCCACATAAATGCTTCTTCCTTTGTAAGCTGTTACACAACCAGCCTTTTAATCTGAAGAGCTATATCCTGTCATTCAAGTATTAGTCACTTACCCATGCATTGTTCCTGACTAGCCAGTCTCGTTGGTCAGACAGAAGATATGTTGCAATTTCTTGGGCCACTTTTTCCACACAGGTCTCCCTTCCTTTCTTCATAAAGTACTGGCATATAACGACACTGAAGGCTAGCAGGCTGGCAATACGGCCCCAATTGGTTGTGCCATCTTCAAAGGTACTTTTGGCTACAACTCCAACGAATGTCACATCGTCCCCCCTGTCGTCCAGTGACAGTTTGTTGATCATACCTATACACACGCATAAAAAAAAAAAAGCTGATGAGATAACAAGCTTCACATATTACATTTTAAACAAAAAGGAGCAAACTGTAAATGGTAAAGAGAAAAATGAAAACAACCAAATCTACAAGTATTTTTTATTAGTGTTGATTAATAATTTGATTCATTTGTTATTCTGCATGTTTATTCTAAGTAGAGGCAAATCATTTCCGTATTTTTACTTCCGTCATTGAATGTCATGAAATTACAGACTGGTCAAAGTGGGTCATAAATAAAACCCAGGTTACTCAATGTACAGTTTGTTCTCTGTATGAAAAGCCAGTGAGGCACCCCACAGTCATTGCCAAAAAATTACAGTTATCTTAGCTGCCACGACTGCTATTGTGCAAGCCAAGGCACCCAACAGTGATTAGACAGGACTCACCATTGTACGCATATCTGTGTTTCTCCAAAAGATCCTCCACTACCCTCTTCATTGTGACTAAACGCTGGCTTTGGTTCCACCTCGGCGAAGAAATCCCAGATAATAGTTTGAGAAATTCGCCAATAAGCTGCCTCGTGTCATTCTCCAGCTCCTCGTCCTCCATGGAGTAACTAGAAAGATCTATTTCATTGTCCGGTGGTAATTCCGGCGTACAAGGTAGCGAGCCTCCCATGGTCTCGAAGTTCTCCTCCCGAAGGTTTTTATTTAAATGCTCGGTTTTGGTCTGTCCTACTCTGAGAGCCGTCGGTCGAGTGTGTGGCGAGCCGGCATTCCCAATGCGAGGGTCCATCGTAGAGGGCCTAGGCGCTGGTGAATCTACTGCTCCATAATGCTCCCCGACTCCATTTTGAGGCAGGAACAGGCTCATAGCTGAAAGGCCCACAGCGGCTCGTTTAGCTGGAGTTTGAATAATATTCATATTCCCAAATTACAAAAAAACAAATTAGGGCGTTTACAACTAAAGTAACCTCCTTAAGATTAATTGCTTTTCCGTTAAACTAAAGCTAACTTACACTGAATCCTGCTTTTAAGTGCCCATAGCGACAGAATGAACTGAGACGTTGGCGGAAGCTCATTTTATAACCTTTGAGTGCGTCACCTACACGTCACACCGGAAACTCCAGCTTATACGGTCTCATAAAATCATTGAAAAAGAAGCTTTTAAGATTTGATTCTATGACATCAGAACCAGATAATGATGGAAAGTGGAAAAATTAAGTATTAAATAAGTATGAAATGGAATAAACAAAGCATTCTTTTGGAATAACAAATATATGCGACATATAATTTCATAAAAACAAACTGTTATAAAAATATAAGAAACAAATATTTAAAATAATTTTAAATTAAAGTTTTGTGGCTGTTCATGAAAGCGACATATTTTCTTTTGTTGACTGTAGCTTCCTGAAACACTTGAATGGAAGGCAGCTTTTGTTTATGTTTATGAATAGCCTAAGATGTGGTTTACAATGACACATACAAAGAGTTCTTTGTGTGAAAATACCAGAAAATTCCAGGGAACTCAAAGAGGGCACATGGACTACAGCACCAACACACAACGGTGTATTGCCTCCCTCTAGTGGAATGTAACGAATACTGCGCATCTATTGCGCTAAATTGATCTTGGCTACATTCACGTTGACCTACAAAAAATAACAAAAATAGTGTATTCATGTAAAAGTTTATTTCAAATACTGACAAAACTCTCACCAAATCCCATACAGTTGAACATTCTGAGTACCTATGTACTTTCTTAAGTACAAATCAATCCTGTGATCTCCAGTCATTCGTTGGAAGCAAGGTTGACTCCCTGCAGTTTTCCTGGGTCAGGATCAATTATACTCATTATTCTTCAAGAGAACACAAGGAAAAAAACACACATCTTGTTTGCAAATCAACAAGAAAACAGATAGAAGAGAAAAGCAGCACAGAACTTCAGAGCACATAGCCTGCCATTATACATTCTGGCACATGTTTATCATAGAAACGAGAGCTAACTCATTCTGAGGCGACAGACCATACCCTGCTTTATACCCTCTTGTGCATCTTCTCTAAGGCAGACGTCAAGTAGCATTTTAGGACTTCCATTAAAGTTGGAGGCCGTTTACGTGACAACACATTTGGCAGAAAAATACACTGAATGTTGCAAATTTTTCTTTAGCCAAGGTCAGCGTTCTCATCAAAATACAAACATTTGACATTTCATTTTGATTGGAGCTGGTGGTCTGCAATTGTGAAACCTTTAGTGATAATTGTGACCAATCAATATGGGTCACAAAAACAGTATAAAGGTTTTTTTCCCCTGAAAACCATGGTTTTTTTGGCTTAGTTTTTATTTATTTATTTTTTATTTAATTTTTGTACCAATTTGAGCACCAAAAAGATGCAATTTTCTGAAACTTGTTACTTCCTGAAAGCATTCTGGCATGTTTTGAATACATAAATCCTCATTGGTGCGTTAGACTCAATCAGCACTGCCTCCAAAAACATGACATTTAGGAACTTGAAGTGAAAATTGCAGAGATTTTCCTTGCGCACAGTGACCCCTGCTGGTTAAACAGGTTTACGTCAGACTCGTCACATAAATACGGTGGCATTTTTCTGACCAGCATTCTCACGTAAACGGCCACTCCATAATTTTACCTTGGTAGCCCATTTCATTGTTATATAATATTTACAAGCAGAAGGTGGCAGGTTACAAAAAGACGCTAAATGGTCTGCCTTGGCTTTCACTGTAAAACAAAACTCAAACAACAGATTATCAAACACAACATGGCAACAATATACATGGGCGTCCCAATTCAAAATAAGATTTGAATCGCTGCAGGAGCCATGATGAAGTTACTTACAGGGTATATCGCCTCACGCAGAATTGTCTTTCTGACTCAATCAGCAGCATTTACATTTATTTTCATATGATACAGAGCTTCTGCGATACAAAAATACAGCAGACGCTAAAATAATGAGATGGAGCAAGGATAAATCACACATCTTATTTACAGTGGTGCAAACAGCAGAAAACACTGCATTCATTCATACTCAATTACAATTTTGACATGAAAGCCTCGATGGATTGAGAGGAGAGGTTGTAAATGTGATGTTGCATGCACCGATGTCCCTAAGCCACTGAAGAAGTATGGTATAGGTTGGGTTGGGTCAGTGTGGGTCAATTTCCATTGCTAAAAGTAAGAAGTAGTTTGAGTTCTTAAAACATAAATACATAATTGGATTTTAGGATCAGATTAATGAATATGAAAATGTATTAACTTATCGCAATATAAATTCTGCCCATTCATTTATCGTGATAATCGTTCATCGCAATAATCGTCACCTCGATGCCCTTTGGACTTTATTGTGAACAGACAGAATTTATTATTTTTTATATTTAGTATAAGTTCAAGTGATATTTGCCCACAAGAGATATGTGTTTATAATATTTATAATAAAATGTACTGTACATTTTTAGACCAATATTGTTAATCGCAATCATTGTGGCCAAGATAATCGGGACTAAAAAAGTCAATATCGTGATTTCTGTAGTTTAGTCCTAGTTTGGATATTGATTTTAGTATTGCATCAAAATATTCAATATGCTTATTTTCTCATATTGTACACAATACGATATTCAAAATACATATGCATTATAAAAAATTCTATTACTGTGCTGACCCCATCTGTACCGTACCAGTAGAACAATGCCATGTCAAATTTTAAGTTCCCAGAAGCTATATGATACAAGCTGGGCCATACTAGCTAAAATGTCCCACATGACAATATAATCGCTAAATATTATAACGGATTTTAACAACAACACCGGTAATCTTTTGAATTAAGCAGTGGAAAACAGCGAAAGCTTACAGTCATCCCTGCCCCCTCACCATGTGTTACAAAACCTCACTGCGCTGAGCCAAGTTAGCCCACCCTGCAAGCATGCAATGTCCCACTTCTGAGCCAAAATGGCGGTCCTGGCTGGGACACCTGTGAGACAGTGTCAGGTTGACTGTTTACCCTTAGACACCCATTTGACCCAAGTGTTAGGAAGGTTAGCTAAGTTGAGTTATACATTATATAAAACCTAAAGAACTGTTTAGGGATGTTTTCATTGGTAGGTCGGTATGGTACAGACCACTACAGACTATATCACACAGTGTATACCTGTTAGTCTGATGTTAATCTAGCAATTACAATGGTTTTGCTATGTTTTGTTGTTAACTGAATCTCAAACAAAGCTAGCCTTGGTTAGAAACAGTTGATTCTACTTTAATAAACAATAGTTTACACAGGTGACTAATTAGCATCACGTTATCCCTAAAATGCAGGTATAATAATAACAACGTTAATGAGTTGAAGTCGAAAAATGCAGTGTTTTGCCATGATTTATCTTGATCTATCAAGAGTTTTAAATACAAAGATGCTAAGCAAAAGCTGTTTCTGCCAGTGGGGGGAAATTGTGACTTTTATACAGTGCAGGGAGAATGCAACCCTATCAAACTATGCCATACAGAGTGTTGTTTTATGCATTGGAACAGAAGTAAACGCATTTGATGTTGTTTTACTAGTTTCTGTTAGTCGACTTGACTTTTATGATTTTGTGTGTTATTTACAGAGGCATATAATCTCTGTAGCACGAGTCTAATCTCCCCACAAATATTTTAGCCTTCTGGTAAATACTTATTTATGCAACAGCCACTAAATTAAGCTGGCAGACCATTGAATGACATAAATAAATCCTGGCTTTGGGACATAATTATTACGCGTATACATGAATTGACAGGACAGCAGAATGTAAATCGTTTAGCTTGTTTTTTTGTTTTGTTTTTTTAGATAATTCTGACAAACAAAGCAAAGTTATTACAATCATGCTAGATTTTTATGCCCAGTTTACACAACAAATTGTAAGGTTGAGAGAATGACGTAGTAGTGAAGTCAGGCCAGTACTTAACAGTGATATATTTACCGCCCACTGCAAATGTTTACGGCTTTCCATGTGTCCATAGATTAAATGATATTGTATTAAGTAAATCAGCTAATGCAATTGCCTTGTACTCAGAACGCTGGCAACATTGGCAGCAAACAAACTGTATCAAAGTAATGTTTAGTTCTTCAAAGTGACTCCTTTCCAGTAAAAACTGTTGAAAGAGTACCCAAAAGCATGAGACATATGCCTATATTTATGTCTGATTTCATATTGGTTTTTGAAGCAACCCAAAATCTGTTGTTGTGTGATCATGTGACGCATGTCTTGATAACATGCCTTCATCACACAGAGCAGGGCCCACATCTGCTGGTGACTGCTGGCTAAAATAACAACAGAATTCTTGCCTAATAAAGCTAGCATACACTGGTACGTAGTTTATATATATTATTTATATAGGTTAAAATGTTCTTTCCACAATTAAAAGCTACAGTGAAATACCTGTGGGCTTTTGTTTGGGAAATAATGTGTGCTAGTGGCCAAAAGGTTGTAGGATCAAGTCCTTGAAAAGCTTCGGTCACATAAAGGCACAGCTCAACTAAAACAGACTAAGCTTTGTTTTCTATCAAAACTATTGTTGTGTAAACAGGGCCTTAGGAAGATTCACAAGTACTGGGTAAAGTTAGGGGTAAAGTTGGCCGATACCGATTTTTCAATTAGCAATTTGGACGATGCCGGCTGTTTTTTTTGTTACTTGAGATCCTAACATCAGTCTGTAAACGCCGTTGCCGATTAGTCAAAATGTTGATGTTGAGCCGATATATATGTGCGCACCCCTAGGTAAAGTTCAATGAAAATGCAGGGCGTGGAAGCTGCAGTGGATTACTTCAGGTTTTGTTCTGAGAAAAGCTCAAATATTAGGAAGCCTCAGTTTATCAAAAAGCCTATATTCACAGATTTGGTGTGCAAGCGAGGCCGTTATTAACATCCATACAATATGTCAAACAAGGCAATGAGCGTAGAAAATGAGAACACAATCATGGTTCCTAACTCCCGCACACGTTATTTTGGTGTCAATTATGATGCAAAAAACGTACTATACAGAATACAAAGTGCATTAACTCATCCCTCCATCCCACTGCCCGATGACACACACACCTACAAAGTGATGCATCTTGGAGACATTGAAAAACCAAGACATGAGGGAGGCGGAGTGTGCACTGGGCCCGAGCTGTGCGTGGAGCAGCTCTCTCAGCCCAGCCCACAGACAAGCGAATGGAACTGGAACGTATATACAACTCTGCCCGATATGTTAAAGCCAGTGATGACTGTAGGGGAGGGAAGAAGGTGTGTAGAGGCATGAGAAGGAGACTGTTGGATGGGGTAAAAGGCTAGCCGGCAAGCTTGCTGGTCACCAAAGATGATTTCCTCTGGGGCAGGTCCTGTGGCGTGGGAATGTGGTCGCCCGTCACCAGGTTTTTGTCCGGGCCCGCCACTGGAAGCTGTTTGTTCTTCTTGGCTTTGGCCATGTTGTAGTCGCCGGAGTCGAAGTACTTTTGCTGTAAGACAATAGGAACTGTCAATGTGGTTTTCTGCACAGCTTAGTTTGACTATACTACAACCAGAGTTCAGTACTATATTCTATTTCAAAATTAAGAATCTGGTACACCTCAGATTGGCTGGCCAGGCTTGCATAACCACCATCACTACAGCTAATAAATACATTACTTTTAGAGTAAGCTCAAAATGTGCCTTCACTGTATTTCTCCAACTCTGGTCCCTGTGTATCGTTTCTTTACATGTGTTGCTACACGCTAATGCTTTTTTTCCAAACCAAAAGCATGCTCAGATTGCTGAGCCACTACAGCTTGATAGAACCCAGTATTATCCAGGTGTGTGTGTGAAAATGAACTAACTTCTCATTTCAAGTAAAAGTATGACACACGTTTATGAATATACAAGATTAATTTAAAAATATATATACATTGGCTCAAAGCGTACTCTATTAACTGTAATAACTGATTATCTACTTGAGTTATTGTGCAAAAACAACCCTTGTTTAAGCAATGAAACAAACGTATGCTCCAAGTATCACACTGTTAAAGAAGTCATATCAGGTCTACATTCTGGATGGCAATTACTTTCTGTTTTCCTCCATACCAGCAGCATAAGCAACTCCCACTCTGTGAATTCCAACATTTCCCATGACGGCTTGCCTCCAGAGGTGGAGTTTCTGTGCACCACGTATGTGTAGGTGGAGAACACTATTCAGCGCTGCTCTGCACTGGAGGGTTGTATAACAGCCTGTGATCTATCATGTGAATTTATGATAAGCCAGAGCTTCTCAAAAAAAGGGGGGGGGGGATTACAAGGGGGCTGTTATTATGCAAACAACCGCACGGGAATGATCGCGGCCTCATTCACTAAGAATACACAGGTTTGGTAGAGACTTCCATTGTTTGTTATGATGGGTTTTTAAATAAAGAATATTATGCATTACCAGGACTCTGAAAATGAGTCTAGTGCAGAGTTTTAATATCGTGCCAACTCTCAATTGAGTATCTATCAAATAGAGCCTGAGAGTATAAAATAATAACAGATAAAGTATACTGAAAAACTAACAGGCTGTCAAAAAAGTCAAAGTCTTGTTCAGATATTGTTATATTAATATATTGTTGTATTAAAAGTACTTAGGGTTATTCTTATCATATGAACGGAACCTAAGAGAAAAAAGCAGTGCATCTATTTTCTGAATTTCAGGGTTAAATTACATTGTCCCAACTTTTGCAATTAGGGATGCACCGATAGGAAATCTCTTGGCCAATAATTCAATTACAAATTTGGCCGATACTGATATCTTTGCTTTCTCTGTTTCTAACCCGAAACATTAGAAGTGATTATTTTAGAACAGATTAACATCATCCCTCTGTTATAGTATATTATATTATATATTACATTTTTAATGTACATAAATGTAATATCAGTGCCCGTGAAAATAGTGATAAAAATGTGTCAATTTCTTCTTTTTTGGTGACTCAGACAAGGTTGACTTTGTGACATTCCTTACACTGAATATTGTTAGTTGCTTTTTGCCCCAGATGACACTGGAAAAAAACTGATGAACTTCAAATGCAGAACAAACTCTAGATCAAAAGACCAATTGTGTGTGTGATCTGGTGATGCTGTACATTTCTGTGTTTACAGCTTGCACCCAAGAACATTGTGTGCACGGCTTTGTCAGCAGCACAGCCTCGAGTGGACCGACAGACAATGGGAGACCACGCACCCCTTTCTGTAGCCTCTTCATGAGGAAGTCGGAGCCTCCGGGCTTCTGTGGGTACTTGGCCTTTAGTTTGGCTTCCTCAGCCTTCATGGCGTTCACATTCTTCTCCTGGGAGTCCTGTAGAGACAAGAACAAACACCAAACTGAAATGCTATACTTTAACAAAGTATTTACATAACGTAAGGAATAGTGGTACTTGACACCATACAGCACCAACAGAATTCAGGCCAATATTCACACAAACATTTTAATTAGTTGTAATTCTTATTAGACAAAAATGTCCTGCCGTCAATTTGAGTATTTGCATTTAGCGCTATGTTTGTAGTAGTGCTAAATAGTTGGTTATTTTTTTGCTAATAAATATCAAACAAATGTACCAACACAGAAGTAACTCAAAGGGGACCACAGTGAGCAGTATATCTCCATCTAAAAGAGAAGGGTAACTCCTTTGAGGACAGTTATGTCCGGATTCTGGTCAGGCCACTTCCTTAGATAGTTAATTAGCTCAACTCTATCAGAACTGACAACGTCTCTTGTATTAGCAAGGATTAACAAAAACCTCATCAATATTAAGGCTGCACAATATGAGAACATATTAAATATCCAATAACCATGTTTAATATAGCAATATCAATAATATTGCAATATTTTGATGCAAGTTTAATTAAGCACACATTTTTTACTTATGACACTTAAGACTAAACCAGGACTATAGAAGTAGGCCTAAAATGTGAGCTAGAAATATATTTACTTAGTCCCAACACATTTTCCTTCAAGGCTCTAATAGGGAAACATATTGTAACAGTGTAAATCTATGTCAGGTTTGAGACCTTGACATACAATACATACAAACAATAATTTTACACTATATTGTCCATATGCCATTTAAAACGTTTGACATGACATAGAGAATATGTCTCTACACCAAACATCTAACGTTGACAGTGATACAGTTATGCCATTGGGCACTCCGAGGAAATAACTGCTGTGTCTCTGTCAGATATAAACTGTTAATACTGGTTGACAGTTGACGGGATGTTCATTGTTGGTAGTGCTTGTGACCAACACCGGTTGAACTGGTCTGGTTGCTACCATTCTGATCACTTAAACGTACTCAACACCTCGGGCACTCCCCGTTTGTGTTGGTACAATCATGTCTCTGATGTATGACAAAGGCCAAACTCCAAATGCTATAAACATGGCAAACACAGAATTATGACCGTTATTTAGAATGTACGAATACGTTCTCTTTCACTTGTATTTTACCAAAGAAGTTCATTTTAAATTCAACTCTACAATTATTCCTAAAATTAATTCATATTTACGTGCCCTTAAAGAAGAACTTGAGTATGAAACAGAAATTATTTTAGCACAGAACTGTATTTGATTTTTTTCCTTTGTGACAAGCTTTGACCAATCATATGCTTACAGAAAAGGGCTTTTGAATCTCTTTTTAGCTACTGGTCTTCACTATTAGTCAACATTGAATAAACTGTGGTAGGAATTTACAATCTAAATGCTAAACTCAGAGCAATAATAAGGGTTGTTATGTGGCTGTTATGGTTTGTAGCATAAAGGAAGTACATTTCAGGTAATGCAGCTTTCAAGAAAAGAGGGGAGGTCCAGACCTGAGAACGCATAAGGAGGAGCTACATACACACTGCTGCGCACTGATTGGATAATTAAAAAATCCAAATTTGAGAGAAAATGAGACGATATGCGTTTTCTCTCTATGTTAGCATCAGCTCTCATTACATGAATCAAAACATGTAATTTATAGTTTACATTAAATACATCAAAAGTGTGTGGGTAAAATGTGATTCAACATCGATATTAGCTAAGAAATAATAGAAAGAACTGTCCATAGTTGCTGGGAAGGCTCAAGTCTCCTGGAACCTCTATCCAGACAGGCGCAACAGGTAAACATCGACCATTGCCGATATCAAAATCAGTGACTAGAGATGTCCTGATCAGATTTTTTAGTAGTCCATTTTGTCCAGTCTGCGTATGCTTATCCACTCCACATCTACTTACTCTCTTCTTGTAGTCTGGGCTAAATGACAGATTACTAAAAATATTCTATATTGAATGAAATGTGCAATATCTCTTCATTCAAATGTAGTATTGTGGTTATCTGGTGCTTAAATACCTGAATAAAGGAATTTGATAGTAATAGGGGTAAAATTACAGTACATGGCAACCCAGAGGAAGAGGCTCACGCTACTGTGATAGTAAACAGCAGCTTTCAGCTTTAGCTCAAGGCTATCATTGAAGTACATTCTGAAGGACTGTAACAGAGAAGACAGGTCGGTCTGTGCATGGTACTAACAGGTTTGTCACCCGGTTCCATTCACACACACTGGATCATCGCTCCTCTGTGATAGATACTGATGTTGAGCCAATATATCAGCGCATCCCCAGCAGTCATTTTAGTGTTACATAGATTATCACACTGAATTAAAAGACCTTCTGTTGATTGCTTTGCCCTACTTCTGGTACCATACAAGCTAAGTAACTCAAACTCCAAGTACATGTGTGAGTCAGGCCATAGAGACTGGTACGAAGATCCCAGTGGAGGAGGAGTAGTAGGAGGAGAGGGGGGTGGTCTGTCTGCTGCTGAATCACTTGGAGAAAATTATGTGCTGCTATATTGAGCCCCAGAGCGAGACACGTAGCTGGTGTGGCCTTCATGAACCTGCCGGGTCAAGAGGTGTCGAGTTTCTGTACACTCACCTCGGGTAGCTCCACATGGTCCTATTTCCCAAACAAGAGCACAGACAAAGTGCTCCAGATCATCAGATAATGTTTTCTGTCGGCGCTACACTTTTTAAGGCCAATTCTATACATAAGATTATACAATTGTGCAGCGTTAGCTAAACTAGCACATGCTATCTTTGTTAGGTGATCACATTATAAAAAAAGATCATAAAAAGGAGTGTTTGAAGAAGTTAAAGTTTGTATTATATTATTAGGGTAGAATTTTAAATCTGAGCGTACACAAACTCTTAAGTATTCTGTACAAACATATGTTGCCTATTGCCACAACCAGCTTTTTATTTATATTTGGTGACTAGTGCTAATTTCAATTTCAATTTCCACTCCGCTTTACTGCCATTTACATTTTTTTTTACAATGTATAAACACAAGAGCAGTCTATAGTATCCTATGTTAGCTATTATTATTCATAGATACTTATCTTAGTAGGGTTACTTCCTGGTTGATAACAGATAAAACAGAAAGACAAAGATACACTCTATTTCATTGGACCGCCTTTAGCTTTGATTACGGCACACATTCACTGTGGCAGTGTTTCAATAAGAATCACAAGAGTTATTTCCGTCCAAATTTCCACCAAGATCTTATATTGATGGGAGTCGAACCACTGAGCACAGCCTTCTCCAGCGCATCCCAGATTCTCAATGGGTTTAAGGTCTAGTCTATGTGTGAAAATGATGTCTCATGCTCCCTGAACCACTCTTTCACAATTTGAGCCAGATGAATCCTGGCATTGTCATCTTGGAATAATAATAATAATACATCAATTTTATATAGCGCTTTTCACAACTACTCAAAGACGCTTTACAGAAGGAACACAAATAAAAACAAACAATTGAACATAGAATGATTAGTGGGAGCTGAATGCTTGTCTGAAGAGGTACGTTTTTAACTGTGATTTATAAGTCTGAAGTGAGTCTGAGGTACGGATGTGTGGGGGGAGAGAGTTCCAGAGTTATGTTCTCAGCCAGCATCACAAGGTAAATCTTTATTGAATACAAATACACTCATTCCAGACACCCTTGTTTACAAAAATAAAAAGGAACTCATTTATTGAGGGATGTTGAGATTAAATTCAATACGAAAACAAAATACAGAAAATACCGCTGATCATCCCAAAAAGCATTATAAATTAACATTTACCATCACATTCCGTAACACAAAATCTACATTTCAAAGACAGAAATATGTTACGCTAAAGTGGAGTACAACCCGTTACCATACAAATAAACATACACAAAGCAACAAAACATTACTACACTGTCCATGCCAAAATACTTTATAAATATGCACCGTGTATCTCACGTGAAACGGGTAAACAATGCTGTTGGTAGCCAGTAGATGGCACTACACATTAAACATAGGCATAGAACGTCTCATCTCATGGACGTCGAGTATTTTGCACATTTTCCACAAAATAGTGTTTATTTAACTCAAACCTTTGGCACATCTTTTTGTAATTTTTAAAAAAATTTGTAACTCAAATTTTTCATTTTTATTAAGCCACACATCAAAACGTTATGACCTCCTTGCAACCCATTCGTGGATCCCAACCAACCTGCTGAGAATCATTGGTATGTTCAAGTTATATAAATTTGGCACATTTTGTGGTTTATTTGTTGTTTTAAATTTCTGCTGTAAAAAAAAATATATAAAGATGAATTATTAATATCAATTTCCCTTTGGCTATTGTTGAACAGAATCTGTCCACATGAGGGCACCATTTGTATTCACTGGGGCCGCAGTGGCTACTGGAGCACTAACAATGAAGACTTAATAATAATACTAATCGATGTCTTTATACATTTTCGGTAAATTTAATGAAAAATAAAAAATAAAAATAAATTCAAAAACAACTTTCTTGTGAGAGTTTCCCAGATGGCTGTTAAGTGTTGAACATCAGTCAGCTCAGCTCAGCAGGGTGAAGGCATCTGGAGATCAAAAGTGTTAGTTTATCAGGTCAAAGTTGTGAAGTTGTTCAAGCATCAAAAGACAGTCCTGTTTTAAAGTTATCTGAAGCTCCAGCCTTGAGTTCTGACAAGCTTTTATGTAGTTACCACCTTAATGTATAATGTATGTGCAGCATGACATGAGAAGGAGTCAGGCCTTTAATGTAATACATCTGCCAGAGCCAGATAAAAATCTCACTTTCATCGTTGACACCAATTGTTCTGGCCGAAGGTGATGAAACATGTAACCTGCCTATAAATGTGAGATATTGATCCTGGTGTTATGTACTGTACGTGTCACTAACAAGCACCATGTACTTTAGTCCGACTGTAGCAGCTATGGCAAAATATGAATAGAATATTGGGACGTAACAACCCTTCTGCTGTTAAAAAAAGAATCATATTTATACCGTGAGAGAAGGTCATCCATTTGAAGGCCAAAGTCAGCTACAAACTGACGGACCAGCCATCACCTCCCCATTTCCTCAAACACTTGTCTGCAACTGTTCAATTTGGCAATGTCTGAATGCCTACAGTACCTTAAAAAAATGGCTTAGGATTTCACTGAGTGTTTTCTGAGATAATAAACTACCAAAAAAGCTTTCTATAATTTTCAGAAACTATTGTCATTAGTGTTTGTGACGTTAGATGCCAAGCAAAAACAAAGAAACAAGAAAGTCCAGTTTGAACTGCCTTTTATAGTTCTGTTTTGGGAGAATATCCCTGAATCAACAGTATAGTACCTGTCCCAATGTTTTGGTCTCATTGGAAGAAGTCTGAAGGTGGGACAGTGCAGATACATTTTTAACCTAACAACTACTCTTTCAAGCTAGCCATTTTTGCCTGTATTTTTGTGCGCTATGGAGCTTTTAAGTGAAAATGCAAAGCAAATTATCTTAGTTTCTTGAAATGTAATTTTTTTGTGTTTTTTTAACACCCATAATAAAATTACAAAATTGCAATCACAACCATAAAACCACAGCTTTTAAACCTAACTTTATTATGTGGAAAATAACAAACATAATTGCAAGTAAATAAATGTATCTTCACTGTCACATCTCTCATAGAAAGTGCTGTGCTACCTGTCTTGATCTAAAAATTTTCATGGGCTACATTTAACATTTGCATACACCCCACAATGCATGATGGGATGGTAATTGCTCAGTTGTAGCAGACAGTGCACCTGTTGCTATTTGTTACGCTGAGGCATTCACCCACTTGTTGATATTGTACAGTTCCATCTTATAAATTATTACGTGTCACAATCCACAATGTCACAGTGGGGCATACATCAAGCTTCTTGTCAATGAAAATGAAAGGACTTGAATGTTCATGCAACTGCTTACAAACTCAGTCTCACATCTGCACTTGCCAATCACTCGTTTCTCAGTCTGGTAGCAGCTAGAAACTGCGCGTCTACAATAACAAACACAGACAAGCCAAACCAACATACAAAGACAATAACGTTATCCAAGACGCCTCAGCTTCAATAAACCAATTGGACGACAAGGTACTTGAGGCCAGTGTAAATGTCTTCAATAGACAAACATCTGATCAGAATTGTTTTGCGCTGATTGCTGTTGGCAATTACAGCCAGATCACGAATTAAAAAGATCTGATTGGCTATTGTTTGACATCTCCCTGGCATTAAATATTAAAGTGTCTTCTGTCATCAGAGCTAGATAAATTCATATTACCAGTCAGAAAATTACATTATACAATACATACTCATCACTTGTGTTACATGGATCTCAGTATAATAATGAATTGTCTGAATTGTCAACATTTTCTGTCTATAACACAAAATGTGTTCTGAATATTGCAGAATAAATAGAAGAGACCACGAGAATACATTACCGTGGTTTGGTCAGGTTGCACTTGAATGATGAACTGGTATGAACAATGTTGAAGCACTAGTCTTGTCATATCTCCATCTTCTTCTCCAGATTCAGAGACCAACGGCAGCTCGTCGTCTATCTGCTCATCAGGCATGTTCAGAAACTTAACAGAGAACATGGGAAAAAATAGCAATTAATTACATTCAATTAATACGGACTATAATTAATCTACATGGAATAACAAATAGGGCAGAATTAAACTGAACCACCAAATGTGTCTTAATTGTAGATGGCCCAATTGCTTCCCTGTCGAAAAAGCTAATTATAAAGAAGTGAAATGGATAGCCGATCAGTAAATGTCAAGAAAAAGAAGATACAATACAATGTAAAATACACACAAATTACCAAATGTTTATGTATTACAATTTATGTATTACAATTACAGACACTCATCATATGGCACAGATTGCACATGAGGGGATAGGTAATAGGCTGAAAAAAACTCTACAACTCATAAATACAGTATATAGAAATTCACATGAATCAGGATACATTCAATACAAGAGAGAAAAGGCAGCCATTTTAGAAAATGCTTCACAATCAATGCCTATTATATAATCTCTATTCACGTCCTTCTGTTAAGTCAGACAAACAATAGAAAAATCACTAATCACATGAGAAACCATATCTCGTGGACTTTCAAATCAGTAAGATGTAAACAACACCTTTATTTTACAGAGACAAGAGATATAATTCACATTCACATGAAGAAGAAAACTCCTTAATGAACAGACTCCTGGCAAGGCAATGGTCCCATCTTATAACAGTACATATAGAGGAGAAGTAACTGTAATCTAAGATGACCTTTGAAAACATTCTATAGTTCAGTCGATCTAATCAAAGTCAGCAAAGAGAGCCTCCACTATCATACAGCTGTACATACATTAGAAAGAACAAAAAGGTATCAGAAGTGATAGTGTGGCCCCAAACAGAGCTCTGGAACAAAGCATCAACATCTGTTTCCTTTTGATCCAGTTCAAAGATGTTCACAGGTTATATTTCTATCCTACTACACAACAAAAATATTTAATCACTCATTACCTGAAAACTTTCCTCATGACCCCAAGCCCCTACGGTCTGCTTTTTATTTTTTACTCATCAAGTGCTTCTGAACTGTCCCCACAGCACTGTGTATTAAGGGGCATTTAATGGAATGGGCTGCAAAGATAGCCAGCACATCGATAGGTACATTTAGAAACAGGTGAGTGGCTAAAGCTAGTGTCATTTTTTTTTTACAGACAATAGTGTAATACGATCAAAACATCCAAAATGAAGGAGGAATATTTTGGAAAGCAAATCGGCATTTCTCTGTACAGTAAAAATGACAAAAGGCCAGGACTGGGAACCCTCACTGCCAACAACGAGTCAGTCGTGCCAAAGCTTTTGGCAGCTGTACATCTGGGCTCTGAACACTGTTTGGGGTCACAGAGCCAGCGAGAGAGACGCATAGGCTATGTCACCAGCCACGCTATTTTGTTACGTTGGTATTCCTGTGTAGCAAAGATGACCAAGGCTCAAGAGTAGGTGGACAAGTTGTGGCAGGACAGTGAGAACAGTTGGTGTATGCCTTATTTATGGATTAAATTCTATTCCTACTCCCTCTATGGAGAGAACATGTTGCAGAGCTACCCGTTATTTACATCTTTTAGCTGACATTGAGAGAACGTACCACCATCCCACAAATCCATCCTTTTATATTGCTTCTGTGTTGTCATAACTTTTTTCATGCACTTTTGAAAACGTATGCCTCAGAATGAGGTCTTAAAAGCAGTAGCAATGCGGTTGCCAGGCAACTCATGGTTTGTAAGCCAATTAGGCAGACATCTATATATATATTATAAGGGGTTTGCAAGTGGCAAGTATCAAAGTGCCTCGAAAGGTGCCATTACCCTTGCCTTTCTTCACAGGGGTTAAATAAAATGAGTAACATTAGGTGTATAACAGATGGGCTCATGCACTGCTGGTCAGAAGGCAAGGATCTCCGTGTTTACATTGTGTGACAAAATATGTAATTTTTGTTTAAAAATTACTTGTATGTTTAGGTCATGGTTCAGCTCAGCCAGTAGAGCGCACAGCCCACACACAGAGCTTACAATGCTCCGCTGGAGTCGTGAGGTCAAATCCCAAAGTAAAACCAAAAATATCTATCAAAATTACTTCTGTAACAGTGTTCAGCTTGACCTGACGTAAACCATGCTTTGATTTCTCCCTGGTCCATCATTGTTTAAACAGCCATGTCACTGAGATTTTAAAACATTCTGATCAGTCAACTTCCAAGATGCATACACCCCGGCCATTAGGGTATTCCAGATAAGTGAGAAATCTGAATGTGGAATTAATTTATACAGTACATTCGATTTATTTTGAATAATAAATAAAGCTGTATTTGAATGCCCATTTCAGGTCCATAGCAAGAAACAATAGCTACAATTTATTTTAAAGATTAATTTACTGACACTCAAGCAGTGTTTGGTTTATGAATGTCTAATAGTGTTTTGAAGTTAACACAAAAGCAACATCACTTGCAACATCACAAAAGAGCAAATATGAAAAGGGGGACTTGTGTATACACACCCATGTCACAAGTGTGGAGCTTTAGGCATATATCCTATTACGGTTTCATATACAGTACAATGTATCTGGGATTATTACATCTATTGAGGGTTGATTATGTGGCTCTATTCAACATCACTACTACCTGGAAATCTTTTCATTTCATCTGATTCCTTATAGAATTCACTTCAGAGTCACTGTGATCATAAACAGCTATAATCCATTTCTATGAAGCAGGTTGAAAAACATGTAACAACTGAAAAGGCTTTGGAGTTTCTTTGCTAACTGATAACACCGTCTGTCAACTTCTGTTTGGATCTAGAAATGTTCACTATAGTCTTTTGGAAACGTTGATTCAATGCTAACTGAACTGGCACTAAAGCATTCACTTCCAAATACTGAATCACATCCTGCAGCTGCAAATCTATTCTATAAAAATCAACCAAATAAAGTGTCACGGTTCTTCAGATCAGCCTGAAAAGACTTGCACACTTACCACACAGATACCAGGTATTTGACATAACAAGGGTTTTCCTCTGATCTACATCTAAAAAGGAACGTTCAGGTGACCAGCGTCAAGAAAATGTGTTCATCGAAAGTCATTAAGAAGCTGAGAGAAACACCGGAAACTAAGAATAAGATTTTGTCTGCTGTCTACTTTAAGTTAACGAGTTTCTTTCTGATGAGTCCAATAGCAGCCAGAATAAGGTTAAGAGTGTTGCCTCAGATCTAGTTGAAATTGCAACAATGAAATGTTCATTTACTATAATATTTTCAATACTTTATATATTTATAGTATGTGCATCGCAAAATCAGTAACAAAAAGACAACAGAAAAGGTTGTCACATTTGAGTGTACGTTTTGAAGTAAATTACCCCTTCTCTGTTACTGCGTGTCAAGTATCAGGAACAGGAACTAGCCTGTTGCTCTTATAAATGGCAAAGAGTTGACGTAAAAAAAATGACTGCTTGATTACTTCAATTTGGCTATTAACGAAACCAGAGAAATAATTTGAAAAACAGTGAGTGTACATACTGTAATAGACAGAAAGCACACTCAAATTAACAAGTCTGTTTCTTGAGTTGGATTTCAGTGATTTAAGAGTTGAACTGGGAAATTGAAAAACTGAAGCATATTTAACTAAAAACTACAAATGTTTGTTGGCAGGAACATCATCTCAAATCTTCACTCAAATCTTCAAATGATAATGATTAAATCAGAATGGAGGCAAATAAGACTTAGTGTAATGGTCTTGATTTAACTCTACCTTCAGATTCTATGTACCAAAGTTGAACAGATTTGTGTATCTGCTTTGCAAATAGTGACATTTGCAACCGTAAACTGCCCTTTTTGTTGCCCCAGTGCTGTAGTTTTTTGTCATCATATTACATACGGGTACTGGTAGTGTTTTTTTCCAAAACTAAAGTCCCACTTAGACACAAATTGACGGCACGTTGAGTTCACCATCAATCATATAGCAACTAGGCTTTAGAAGTGAACAAATGGATCAAGACTGAGAGGTTCAGGTTAAAATAAGTAGTGAATGAGATTAGTTTGGGGTAAACTACCACCTCATTGGCCTTGTTCGACTAAATACATGTTCTGTCATCAGACTAAAGACTTTTGTAAAAAAAAAACAGATACACAGTGTCTGTCCTCTGCTTGATCCCACCAGGTGACACATACCGGTACTCAAGTAAGGTCATTATTTAATCCAGCTAGTCATTATTTGAACACTACACTAAAATGTAGTTTTAAATAAATATAGTTCAAATAGCAGTTTGAAAATCATGCAATTAACTAAACTCTACTTACAAAAACACAGTTATAATGACATGGTGCAACTGGATAGACAAGACTTACATCATCGACTCTCCATAGGTCATTGCTCAGGCTTTCAGACTGACCACAAGTGATTGCATTCTTTAGGAAATCAGTCCTGCTGCCATCATCCTGGGAAGAAAGAAAATAACACCAATCAGTATTTTGAAACAAAAAGGCAGCGACGTCCTCTGAAGGCAACAGCGGACACTTGGCATTTGATAAGAGACCTGATGAAGACGGCACTCACACGGTCAGTGTCCTGCAAAACGGCAACAAGCAATCGAATATACTCGGCCGCCGCTTTCAGGGTGTCCACCTTACTGGGCTTTCGGTCAGGGCGCATGAGAGGGACCATGCGCTTCAGCCGCGAAAACATGGTGTTCAAATTCCGGATCTGCACAAAGACAAAGAGCAAGGCTAGAAACAGAATCAATAGAAAAGCCAATAACACTTTTCTATTTAGCACAATGTTATTTTTTGCTTCCGATCTTCAGTGGATCCTGAACCACTATTTGGAAATCACTGACATTTGCAAAAAGTCAATAATATCCTCTTTTTGTGCAAATAGTACAAGGCATTTTGACATGTTTAAATGTAGCCCTTTGGTTCGCATAATGTATTATTGTCTACAAAACAGAAGTAATGTTTACAAAATCTTAGTTAAAACGATCAACACAGTAATGACAACTCTTGTATGATTAATGCAAGGGGCTGTTTTAGCTTTATTATTATTATTATTGTTGTTTTAGCGATCATGATATTATATGTGCCAAGGATTAGCTGGCATTACATAAGACTGTAGATTTGCAGAGAAAAGTAATTCAGAATGAAAAAGGTTTTGGGAACAAGATGACACTTCACATCAAGGGTGCTCATTTCCGAGTGCTATCACTGCAATACTGGGATATTTCTGATGCATCACATGTTAAAGTGATGACTACACCTCATCCCAACACCATCAGATAGGTGGCAAGGGGCAAGTGTTGTGATGAAATAGATAGATTAATTTTAATATACTCTGAAAGTTTCTAGTCATCAACTTCTTAATGAGAAATAGGGCTATCTTTATATATATAAAGAAGAGATCCAGATTTAGGTAAAAAAGGGTTTTAATATCCTTGACAAAACAAGAACAAATCTGGTTCCAAGGCTTCCAAGATCTCCTGAGCTGCCACATTATATTATTACATTTCACTTAGGGCTGCTCGATTATAAAAAACATAATCACCACAATTATTTTTAAATAATTTAATATAATTTGAATTATTCATTGGGTTTAGAAACATATACTTGTTATTTATCTTATTATTTTTTTATTTAATTTGTATCTATCACTCTTAACTGAATAATCTTTTTAACATAGCTCAAGCCATCAACTTCATTTTAAATTAAATATTTTATTTTAGCCTCAGCTGTATGACACACTTAAAAATTAGCATAGGCCTAATTAATATGTTTTCTAGATTATTGTGTTTTTGTAATTGAAATGAGAAATAATTGAAATTGGATTAATTTCACAGCCCACATTTGAATAGCCTAGGTAGTCTGTGTGTTCTGATAAAGCCATTGGACAAAACGCCCTTCATCTTATTGAAATGTGTGCTCTTATGTCAACTAAACGTGTGTTGAAGTATGCTAAGTGCTGTTGACGATGAGACTTTACTGTCCAGAAGTGGGCATACATATCGTTATGAATATTCAACAAGCGTATTAAGAGCACTTCGCTAGCGTTAAGAAGCATCAAGGCCATTACCCACTGATTAGCCTATTAACCGTGACCAATGCTATGTCTTCGCTTTTACTCTTTTAGCCCGGTCCAAAAATTTAGACTTTTCACACGTAGCCTATAATATTAATATTTATTTCACTTACTCTTAATCTTTCCTTGGCGTTGACCATTTCTCGCTTTTTCACAGTTTCAACGAATTCTTCAGCGACAAAGTACAAGCCATCCTTTCCTCGTTTGAACTTCTCTATGTTGCTGTAAAGAGGCAGAGCAGACTCTCCTGTCAACCGCTTCAAAATATCACCCATCAACTCTCTCTCAGGTGTCTTCATTTTATCTAAAGAAGTTGTTTATACTTGTATATCTAGGTTAATGTTAATATTCCGTACTGTTACTTTCTCATAACAAAGAAAGGGAGGCGCTTTGAAACGAGTGCACCTAAGGCACGCACCTGTCTAATTAAAGACCAGCGGGGTGTGTTGAATTTGGTGAACGGAAGGTACCGGGATAAAGCGGACCGAAAATGAAAGACCCCTAGTGGCCGAAAACCTCTGTTATAGTACATAATGTGTAGGTACAAGACATAACATGTGTAGTCTATACACTAAACCTTTTCAATAGCTTTATAGGAAACCATTGCCTGAAACACCTCCCGAGGGAGGCGTCCAGGGGGCATCCGAAACAGATGCCCGAGCCAGCTGAGGTAAATAAAAACCCTCTGGTAACAATTTAATGAAGAACCAATAATTAAACTTATTGAAAAAGAACTAATAGTATCTTGTAGTAGGAGAAAATGAAAGAGGACCCATTGTAATTCAGTCTGATTTGGGAGACTAGGTGGAAAAAGGAAAGCCCACAACGCCTACAGTTGTTGTGTGCTTCCTCTGAATCAGCGGTGAACACAGACAGCTTCATCTGTGAAATCCATCACTGATACAAACCGGTTATAAACATCCCACTATCATCCACCAGGAATGTCCCACCCACACAGATGAGGTACCTCCATCCTCTATCCCCAGCTCCCCCCAACTCCCCCAACTCCAGGAAAAAGTTACTTGTGCCCGGAATCATAAACATCAACTTAAATGCTTTGTATCCCACTGTTTATCAAATATATGCTATTTTCAACACTGTGACATGTTTAGAGACCACAATGTATGGTGTGTTCTGTAACCTTAAGCTATGTTCTCATGAAACACAGTTGTTTGACTTCAGAGTGAGGCTGTAAAGCATGTCCAAATGGGAAGCCAGGGATTGTGCCTGTAGTTTTACTCAATGTGGATGGAGTTAGGCCTGTTTTCTCACACAAGCTGAAGTCCTGTGTAACTGCACAGTCGTAAAAACCTCTGTACGTTGTTTGGTTAAGTGAAAGGAGTTTGTTTTGCAGTGTTTGATGGGGGCATGTAGGCCTGACTGTGAGTCTTTCTAATTCTCCCTCTGGTGGGTTTTCATCAGGTGCTTTTCACCAACAACCTAAAACATGAACAATATATAAATACACCCGAGTGAACGCCCTGCTCCTGATCTGTAGACCCAGTGGTTTGAGGTTGTATGATTTTAACTTATATTGAGTTGGGAGTTACTAGATTAATCCCGCCCCTTTTCCATTTTAATGGTGGTTGCTGGCGTATGTATTATCCTATTTCTTCAGATGAAATTGCTGGTGGAGTATTGTTGGGTTGGCTCATCTAGAAAATAAATGAACGTCATTAGGTGTCATTGTGAATTTAGATATTGTTTGTCTCCCAGCACAGTAGAATCACTTCATCATTCTGCTGACATTTGCAGACACCAGTGGGAGCTGACTCACCGTCTCTTCATGTATACAGAAGTCAAACTTATTAATGACTCCTGCAGTACCAGCTGCTGTGACCCTGAGGGGATCCTGACCAGGACTTCCTCTCACTAATGGGAAACTATGACACAGCAGTCAGTTCAGACCATGGTCCTTTCTCTGGGGACCTCTGACCATGTACTTCACCCCTTCAGCATGTACTGATCTCTGCATTTTGACATTTGTGGTAATAAATGTGAAAAAGATTTCACTGTAGCTGAACCACACTTACAAAATCCTTTTCTCAGTTTCAGTTAATACATTTACCAGGAGTAAACATGTATGGTACACAGTAACATCTATTTAGATTGCCATTGTGGTTGGTGTTATTTGTGACTAGAAGCATTGCTGTTGGGTGAAGAGCTTGATCGTCTGCTTCTCCACATTAGAGGAGAAGCCCGCTGAGGTGACCCCGAAGTCTATACCTTATGCCTTTCTGGAAGTATGCCCCAAGTATGAAAGATATATTCAATGGCATATTGGAATAAAACTAGCCTATGTCTCATGGATTCAAGGAACAAGAGTATTGGCATGGAGGGTCGGCAGGAAATGTCTGGGGAGAGGATGTCTCTCTAGACCGAACACAAAATGCCAAAGGAATATTGAAGAGGAATGCAGACAACTTTCACACTATTCCTTCCAAGAAATCTCATTCTGCTGGTCTGTCACAGTGACCTATGTTCGCAGCTGCATTGGGGTGTCTTGTTCAGTGACAATTTCTCTTCAACATCTTAGTTGCTACGACATGCTTCATTTCTACATCATTTGGCTTTGGCTTTCACACTCTCCAAAGGCCCAAAGCATTGAAATAATGGTCAAATAAGTGGGTTCTAATAGATTCAGATGGACATTGTCAAAAGTTGGAGAGAACCTTTCCCAATAAAATATTTCACAGCTGCTTTGGAGTGTTACACAGGACCCAGGAGGGGACTGAATGAAGGCAACGGTTAATGTAGTGTTAGTGAAATACGCCTGAGCTTGGGGCACATTCTGTACTCATGTTTAAGTTCTTTGTTTCCCATATCTGTCCCCTGCTTTGACCTTTTCCTCACGTAAACAGTGAGTCTCAGACCACCCTTAACTCCTGATAATAAAGTCTCTCCAGTCATCAGAAGGGTCCAGCGCTTTCTTTGTATCAAACATTGACAAAACAATGTGTGTGAGCAGACAAACCCAAACACTTGTTGGCCGCGCCCCCAGAGGTGTCCGCAGCTGTGTCCTACATGTGTTCAAAGACTTGGACCTACTCCTTTCACAACTATAGCATGAGAGAGTCGACGCTTGATGCCAGCGAGATCAATTGATAAAACAGTGGAATATTGCTTTCAAACAAGGCATTCTGATGTGAAAATAGATTGGACTGATTACATCTATTAAACGAAGAATGTGGGCTAAGCTCCTCAACTAACGGGCATTTGGGTGACAGGTATCGGGGCAAACAAGGACAAGGATTTTTGAATGAGAATAATTTACAACCAAGTTCCTTTTTTACAAGTTCAGCTGTAGAACTGTTGGCTCTCCTGATCTTATACAAAGCACTCCTCCGATGTTGCCTTTGGCTTCTCCCTCAGTGGAAACCTACTGTCTGCAGGCTGACTGAATATTTGCCCTTTGAGGAGACTACTCCCCTCCAGTCCAAAAACAGAGCTTCATCAGGTTTGCGTTGGAAAGTCACTAATCAAAGCTGTGGCATAGAAAGAAAGCATTTTGTATTTGTGTCTGCTTCACTTTGTCTGTGCACTTTTTTTTGTTTATTATGACAATATTTATTGCACAGTGGAAGAGCACTATTAGTGCTCTTGGCCCGGGAGGTCATGAGTTCAATCCTCATGCTCATCCGGAGTCTGTATGTCCCCAATCGTGTAAAGAATTTACTGATGATAATTATACTAACAGTAACAATGATTTTCCAATATGAGTTATAGAGTTTTCATACAGTTTATTATAAAACCACCCCACACAATCTGACCCCTTCCCTTTTTCTTAAAACGTTTTCCTTACCTTTTGTAGAAGGTCAGCATTTCTACATTTTCTATGGGTCATATATCAGAGGGGTATGGCCCATGTGGATGTCTGATGTATTTCTATACCATACAGCTGCACCCTAAGCCTCTCTATACTGTACATGCTGTCTGAAATAGGCACATAAAAGAACAGTACATTTATTTTCAGTGCTATAGGGCCCTGATGGCTGGGGTCTGCAGTCGAAGCCATGATGATCATTATTAAGCTCAAGGTTACATAATGTGGGTTTCATAATTTCACAAAATACAAAAACGTTCCACATGTTTGACTGTACTCCCTCCTAAGCTGCTGTCATGCCAGTGCTTTCACTGTACTCCTGTCCAAATGGATGTTTTACTCTTCAATCACTTTTGACTGGTCCATCACACTGCCAGTGCCTGGTTCTTTTTGTGCAGCCATCCATTGTATCCATCCATTACTAACAGTGATGCAGACTGCCAATGATCATTTACATTTTAACTCAGTCTGATACTAATGTTGTATGATTGCCTGTTTGTAAAAGCAGTTAGGTGTTTCAAATGTAAAAACTGTAAAGCTTCACTTTACTTAACATTCTTTATGACCATGACTGCAAATATTTAAGTTTCTATATAATATTTATTAAGTAGAATCTTCTGTTCTCTTCAGGTTTTATCATCTTGAGCATTCAGAGATGATCATCTACATATGGTGGTTATCAGAGCATTTCTGGCATTAATAAGGCATTTGTACTAACTACCTTCCACTGGATATTACATTTTCACACCATCTATTTCTGATTATAGTCACTTTCTTTCATATTCTGATTCTTGGTTTGATCTTCAGCGGGTTTGTCTTAATCATTTGTCCCTATCTCCATTGAGTTACTGTGTAGCCATAATAGGTATTTGAGCATGTAATAAGTCTTACAATGGCTACAATATTATAGATAACCTTTTATCTAAGTATAACGTATACAAATGCATGTTTGTTTTAGTTTGTGTATGATAAATTACATTTGACCACAGTTATTCTTGCCACTATTGTGTAGTGTTGAGTGTAGACAACTGAAGATAACCACTACAGTGTCTGGAAGTGTCCACTGTGAACTATTACCACAAAGTGTTTGCAGATGCATGTTTGAAATAAGTTGGAGCTGGAAGATTGTAGTGGAAACCAGTTTAATTGATCATTTTGAGCTTTTTAGTTAACTCAAAAAAGTTCTGGTACATTAAACTGTGTATTAACTGCATATTATGGTACTCATATTACTTCTATGTGAAATAATGCATAATGGCTTCAGCTCATCCATCTTTAAGTTTGCACTTGCAGATTTGTTTGTTACCCATATATTTGTTTTAAATGTGTATTTGTAAAATTCATGCTCAAACTGATAAGAGCAAAGCCTTGCCAAAGTAAAAGCCTGCCGTTTATGGAAAAGGTAAATGCTACGGCCCATTTATTTTCACACAGAAATATCTCTCCCTTCATGCTGACTTGACATGAAATGACATTCTGGCTTTCTCAAAATACATTTATCTGTCAAAATCAATAAAACCATCAAACTACAAAGCGGGGTGTAAAAATAGATTATCACATGTGCCAAATTTTGCATTAGTGTTGAGAAGAAGTGCGTTTTTGGTCTTTGCTAGGGAGAACGGACAAAACACCAAAACAACAGGCTACTTTTTCAGTAGTTTTATTGAAAAATGCCTCTTCTGTTTCTGAAATAAATAAGAAAATAAGGCTGTGTGGAATTCACAAAATGTGCAGTCAAAACATGAGAAAAAAAAGCAAATGGATGTGTCAAAACCAAATCATACTGCACTGATATAAAACAACAATTATATTTGGACTTGGAAATCCTCAGTAAATATACAACACTCACATGCAAGCCCACTTTTGGTGACAGAAGATACAATTAAGATTTGCCTTGTTACAACATGTCTGATTAAAAAAACATTCAGAAAATCTTTCAGAAATAGTATTTTTGGAGGGATGAAATCATTTTTGACAAAGGTGTATCCAAAAACATACATTCAGCACTTCCTGTAGCATACTTTTGGCTGGTTTTCACATGACTAGTGCAGCACACAATGAAGTCTGGTGAACAATTGCTTCTATATTACATAAACAGGCACACAGGTTTGTGATGCACATGTAGTTGTGTAATAAAATTTCTCAAAAATATATATGCTCAATATAGCCAGGGGTATCAAACCCGTTAAGTACTAGTTTGGTTCTTCAACATTTTTACACATAGTGGACAGTCAACCCTTTAGCTATGATGCTAGGCTCTTTGAATTGAGTCGATGTAGGGACCTCTTTCTCCTCTGTGAGAAATCAGATGAATCTATTGTCTCAAATTCTTCAGCCGGCTCCACAGGTAAAGACACTACGTCAGGTGCAGGCTCGTAGCGGGGGGCTAAAAGAAATTCATGATGGCCAATTTAAAAAAAAAAAAAACAACAACTTTCGTATCTACAAGATTTTATATGCACAAATTAAATTATATTGCACAGTGGAACTCCAAAATATCTTCCCCACTTTTTGGTCTTTGACAAAGCTGAACTGAAAATGCTGTTATGACATTTACAATAAAAACAACTGCAAGGATTATACTAAAAAAGTAAGTGAGGCTAGCAAATGAAAACGGTAAACCAAAAATAGAGCTGACATGGCTGACAAACATAAAGGGTACATAAGGTACATGCTTAGGTCTGGATCAGAGCTGTTCAGATGGCTTAAGGTTATGCTGATGGTGAGTAAGCCAAAGGTTAAGAGGCAGAAGCTTAATACGATGTTAACATGATTTTTAGTCTGATTCCTGGTTCATACATCATTTACAAGGCACAAAACATTAGTTTTATTTACACAAATCACTTCAACGTAAACACTGTTTTCAGTAATGAAATCCTCGCTGTTAGTAGCTATTTTGAGTTGGATTTGTACATGCTCCTTCCTTCGTAGAAATGCTTTCTCTCTCTCTCTCTCTCTCTCTGCTTTCCCCCAACAGTTTGTAGTTCAAGATGCAAACAGGCCTGCAGGTTGACATTACTGTAGCTTGTATCTGAGAGATGATGTTAGTCATCTGCTCCATTCGGTTTGTTAACTGTTTTTGATTTTTAATTGTTTGAATGTTCAATCATTATGTCCATGGTGAGTATCCTTACATGCCCCTTTAGAAACTGGGCAAACATCTCAGAAACAGGACTTCAAAGTGAAAGCGTCACAGGTGGCTTACAAGGTTTACTATGCCAAACCTGGAAATAGTTCAGAGAAGGTGTGAGTATTTTCTGTTGAACAAAGTTATCAGCATAAAGTAATTGAATAATGTAAGTCATCATACACTACTAGATGTCCACATGCGTGTCTTAACATGTCTTAAATGTATGGAGCTGCTGGATTATAGTATTATCCAATTATCATGTTCTTTTCACTTTGATAAGGCCATTCCACTGGGGGAATATATTCCATAACTCCATACATTTTGAAGTTGAGTGCGTTGCGTTGCAGTTCAAATTGACGTGCATAAATTTAGTCTTGTTTTATTTGAGTAGCACCATGCAGGGCGTAGACAGCTGTCAGTACACAGTACCTGTGTATCCTTGTCCATTGTAAGGGATGCCAACACACTGAGAAGAGTCGCAGTATCCTGAGGGTCCAGGTGGTCCCCTCACTCCAGGGGTGCCCTGACGACCTGGAGGGCCCCGAGCCCCAGCAGAACCAGATGGACCTGGGGGTCCTGTTCTGGATTCACCTGGCAGACCTGGGAGAGTGGGGGAAAATAATGCATTGACATCAGTTATACAGTCACTGAGTACACTGTAAGGGTAATACATTATTTAAATGCTTCAATGGCTCAATTAAAAACCTCGACCAAAAATATACTGTCTGGTTCTGTTACCCCCTGGCCTCGTCTGTCTAGACACTAAAAATTCAGGATGGAATTTTCCCCCTTGCTCTTTCTACTCGCTGTGATTTAAGTGGGCCCATGTGTTGTCAATGAAGCCACCAATGAAAGCTCATTGTTCAGTAATTTGATTCTCACACACACAATAATGAGTCATCTATGGACTTCCTCCCACTGGCCTTTCTCACTTCATTCACAGAAACAGAAAAGTCACTGTTTGGTCTTGTGGGTGAGACAACGATAGAATATTCAGTCGTTTGCTGAAAATGCATTTCTCTTGGGAAAATCTGTTTTATGAGGTGGTGAGAGGGTAAGAGAAAACACAATGAATAACAATTATGAATGTAGGATTGACTAAAATAATTCGATATGACACATATCACAGAATGCTAAAAACAAAAACAAAAAAATATTTGAACTGTATAAAACTTAATATACATAAGCCTAAGTAACCATTAGTAGAAGATGTGTTGGTTACTTTCCAAAGACTGTATACATACAGCTGACCAGTACAGTAGTAAAGAAGGCTCTATTTATGTACTTTATTTAATAGATCTTTAAGTCTTTCCAGAGAAAAGCCTTGTTGTCATTCACCTCAGCAGGAGGCCTGCAGCTGCTGCAGACCAAGGTTCAACCCAAATAACTCTGTTGTTTTTGCTTCAGCTTAAGGTGAAGACTAAGGGGGAGAAAAAAAAAAAAAAAAAGACAAATAAACATAGATGTTTACCTGGTGGCCCAGTGGCACCTCTCTGTCCTCTGATACCAGTTCCTGGTGACCCTCTCTCTCCCTTCTCTCCTGGCAAACCTGCAGCATCAGAAAGCAGCAGAATGTGTGAGCTGAGGGCTTAAAATGATACACTGACTGTGTCAAACTTTGATAATGTACCTCTTTCGCCCTGATTTCCTGGTAAACCTGGATTTCCTGGAAAACCGGCTCGGCCAGACTGCCCAGGCTCTCCTCTGGACCCCTGGTCTCCAGGAGGCCCAGGAGGACCTGGTGGACCTGAAGTCTGGCTGCGGTATCCTGAAGGAATCTGGTTGATCAAGTGGTCAATGCGGCTCATCTGACCTGCAAATATGCATCAAAACTGTGAAGACATCACATCTTTAATGTTTAGTATTATTAATGTAAAAAAACACCACTCACTGTTTATAAGTTGTTCACAGACTTGTCTGGCAATAGATCGCATCATGTTTTGAGAAGCAAAGTCTCCCTGAAAAACAGTGACATGAATGAAGTGACAACTGTATGACTGTGATAAACTGTTGAAGTTTTAAATAAAGTACATACTCTCTCGCCCTTCTCTCCTTTAATACCAGCAGGGCCCTGTAACAAAATAATGACAGTAGAATAAATAACAAACACATATGAACGGACCTTGATACTGGGTCATTTTATGTTGAATACATACTGGACTTCCTGGCTCTCCTGATTTTCCAGGTTTACCAGTAATTCCAGGTACACCAGGGTTTCCAGGATTTCCCTTAAAAAAACAGGATTAGCATTGTTTGTATTATTTCACTGCACAATAAACATAATTGCAACATTTAACTTCAACTCCCAGTTAACAAGTGTGTTAACAGACATAAAAATAATTTATGCTTTGACTGTAGTGCATGTGCCACAATCTGTCGAAAACACCAGCAGTGATGGAAACACATCCATGCCCAACAGGGATGGAACATGAACACTTTTAGAGCCGCTGTTAATGGCTCCTGAGCGGCAGGATGCTATATACTATACCTATACTGCCATAAGCTCTTTTGGCAAGATGGATGCATTAAGTAGATACAGACCTCCCAAAACCACAGACAAAAAGAAAATTAGAAACACAACTGTTCTTCGTGGGTGGAAGGCTATAGAAGCTACCTTTTAGACACCCTTTCAGCAGAACAGTGGAACCCAAGCATTAATTGTTGTAGATGTGTCAGGAAATATAGCCCAGAGCAAGGAATATTTCTTTGGCTGTTGAACAGGATCAAGATAAACACACACTCACCATGGACCCTGGTGGACCTCTGGGTCCAGATTGTCCCTCCTTTCCTGGTGGGCCCTAAAAAGAAAAAACATACAGTTACAAATGGACTACAACACACAGGGGACAGAGCTCATGCAATACATCAGTGTCATGACTTTGCATTGGTTTCAGCCTTGACTTTGTCATTTTATTCCACATAAATACTGTTTATGGCTGACGTAAGTGAGAACATTCAGTGAAGTGCAAAAAATGGCAAAAACGTTTATGGCATGCGAGGAGTTAAGTGGGTGATCAGAGGCAAACAAGAGCTTAATGTAAGTGTTAGGTATATGTGTAGTTCTGAAGCCTGGAGGTAAATCTCACCCGGGCGCCACTCGGTCCGACTGGGCCTAGAGGACCCCGCGGCCCTGGAGGACCCTGGGAAAAAACAAGAGACAATTCATCAAATACTAATGGTGAGGAACAATGTGTTTCTACTGCTACACAAAGTAACTGTTGGAAAAGAAAATGAATGGTATCATAACCTGTATTTATGATATTTACCCTTCATTTATATAATTTAATATCAATTTGAAATGTTATTATTTGACTCACAGAAGTAGATTGTGAAAGGAAATGACTAGCGACAATATTGTTTGAGCTGAATTGCAGGTGTGGGCTGCATGACCTCAGAGAATGAGTATTCAGCCAGAAATTGACAGCCCACTGGAAGATGCCCTTCCAACAGAAAGACATTAAATAAAAGAAAAATATAAAATCTCCATTGTTGGTTTGAATGGAGTAATTCTCTCACACTTTGAACATTATGCACGATAGCAATAAGGGTGATTTGTTTAACAGATGTACAGTCTTGCCAATTTGAAATAGTGCTCACTTTAAGACAGAGAGGAGGATACTTTCCAATCCACAGTTCCCCTTTGGTAACATGAGTCTAGGCTTTACATAATTTAACTGCTCGACTGGCCTTCTACTGTTTGTCAATCAGTGGGCTGATGTGAGAGAGTGGAACTCCCTCAGGATGGCAGGATAAACCTCCCACTTTTAATGTGGTTTCAATCTAACCATGTGGACCGAATTCAGGCTCCAGTAGCAATGCAGCTCTCCACGGACAGTCTCCTGCTTCCTGTTCATAAACCACACAAACGAGAGGGGGGTGGACTTACTTGTAGACCGAGCAGGCCTGGGGCTCCTGGATCTCCCTTTGGTCCTTGGCGTCCCTGAAGGTAGAGGAGGAAAATTTGGTTAAAAGAAGCTTGACTGCTCCTTGTCTTTATGTTAGCATTTTTGCCTGTGATTGTGATTGATTTGATTGTTTTGACAAGAACATCTGCAGGTAAGAAAATAAAAGAATGCTTGAATTGCTTGGCTTAAGTTGTAAATCCCTTTCACTAGATCTGTAACAGATCTTTCTATAAACTGTGAATTAATATCAGTGGATATCATAAGCTGTATCTGTCACTCATAAATGCAATGATTATTTCCTACCGTACAATAAATAGAGACAGTCGTTTAACTCACAGGTTCACCAGGTAGAGACAGTCCGTTAGGGCCTTGTGGACCCGGTGGTCCCATTGTGCCTGGAACTCCGGGTTCTCCTCGAGGACCCAGTGGACCCTGCCCCATTCCCAGAGATAAAAGCTGTTATTAGCCACACTCAGAGCCTAATCAGTCTTCCAGATTGAGGCAATGAACATTAACAATGTGGGTCATTAAGGTACTTGACATAGGGCCCATTTAAATCGAGCAGAGGAAAAATATACATCAGTACTGTACAGTGTGTGATAACTCATTTCAGATGTGTTTACTTTTCTTTGTCTCATTGTTTGAGCTTATATAAGAAAAGATAGCTGTGCATAACAATAGTGATCTACATTAAGTTACACTTTCCACATCCGTCATTTATGTAGAAAAAATAAAGTTGATGTGAGATTAGACTTACGGGAGGGCCTGAGTCTCCTCTATCTCCTCGTGGTCCCTTGGTGCCTGGGCTGCCCTGGATCATCAGAAACATACAGTAAAACATTAGGAGGATTCCAAAGCATTAAAACCCAAAGCCATTCAAAATCCTCTCTGGGATAGTAAGGTTACTAAGCACACTAAGATTAGACGTTTTTCAGAATCTTTACCGACATGCATATATCTGTTAACACTTTTTCCTGGGCTCATAATTTAATCCATGCTACTTTTATCATTAGGTGGAAAGTGCTAAAGTAATTATATCTGTTTGTTAAAATGTTTACGATACACACCATTAATATTAAAGGCAGAATCCGTGAGGTGGATAAGCTATATATATATTTATAATTATTTTACCGAAGGTCCAGGAGGCCCTTGAGGACCAATACTGTCCTGTGTGCATGTGCAGGAGTGGGGCAAGGATGGGCATTTGGCCTCATCTCTCTGAAAAAGACAATAATTGTACATGTGATGCAGTATTGTCTGTTTACAACAAATGTACATACTGATATAAAAGACATTAATGCCTCCTCTATCAAAATAAAATGCCCTTACTGTGGCAGGCAGGTCACAGCATTTGTCTCGACTCATCCAACCCAAGCTGCAGACAATGTCAAACATCTGGAGCTGGAACTACAGAAAAGCCAAAGTGAAAAACATTCAACAAGGAGAATAAAAAGACACAATGTCCCAAAACTGAAAACAATGACTTCTCAGATGAGCCTATAAAGATAAAACTGTCTCTGGGAGCATGTAAAATGTAATTGTGCATCTCAACACCAGAGAATATGGGTATTTACTCCTTGAATGGATTTGAGATGTTCTTGCAGATAACTTATTTTTACTTACTGTTGCTGACTGCCTCTTTCCGCCTCCAGACTTGACCAGTTTGCCAAGAACTTCATAGCCGTCCAGAGTGATGTTGTTGGCCTCCTTGATTGGCTTCTCTGCCACAGTCTGGCAGTCCACATTAAGCTTGACTTTCTCAGGAGAGATGCTGATGTGGAGCTGCAAAACAGAGAAGGTACTTTTAAACACGTTCGTCTTTGAAAATATTTTCCAACTTTATACACACACACTCACCAAAAACTACTGACAATAGGGGAAATCAATTAGTTAGTTTGGCACCTTTTGGCTGGTCCTCTCAAATATTTACGACTGCCATAGTTTCGTCTATGTAGAAATGTGTTTTGTATGCTTGGCTATTACCCCATTGTGGTTCAGGATTTTAGATTTATCAACTTGATGTCCCCAAAGATAGACTTAAAAAAGCAAATATATACTAAAAAGCCTTCGTTTGCACAAAGTTGTGGCGAGAGATTGTATAACTTGCAATGACAAAGTGCCAGATTTGATAGTGTCCTGTCCAGAGCACCTCGTTCACATCTTGAGATGATATCATTTGCGGTGTGCCATCAAACGTGCTACACTTTCCATGCTGTTCCCTCATAGTTGCAAATTTTCCCTTCCTCAACCATCAGAAAGCTTTCTTTATGTCAGGAAAAAAGCAACATACCATCCTTGTACAAAGCCATATCAACCGCAGAGTGGGTCATAGTTCTTGGCAACCAATCACAAAATTACAGCTGACTTCCTTGGCAATGTGAGTGCGTGAGAAGCAAAGTGGTGGTGGGCTTCAAGGGAAAAGGGTGTTATTTACCCCAGGATTACTTACCAAAACAATTTTGGTTGGTACACTGGCACGGTAGATAATGAGCATGTTTATGTATTAACTCTATATAAAGTAAATAACATTACAGTCATTGGAAAATAAAGGACTGGAAAATAGTTTGTTGGACGCTAGATGTTCCTTCAGACATGAGGTGTTGACATGTTATGTTTACAATTAGGGCTGGGAACCTCAGGGTACCTCACGACTCGATACGTGATACATGGCTCACAATCGCAATATGGCGATACTGCAATAATTGATATACTGCACATGTCTATGATATATCACTGTTTTTAAAGGAATTATTACAGTTTTAACACTCTATTCCAATGAATGGATGCTTTTTTATGAAATACAGTGAATTCTTCAACTGTATCTCACAAATAACAATAACTTTCTCCCAATAAGAAACTAAATTTAAGTACTGCCAACTTTTATTCTTGTGAAATATACCAACTATTATAAAGTCCGATATATATCAATACAGGAGCTTTATTTTTGAACAGTGTATTGTGCGATCGATAAAAAATGCTTATATAACAATATACAGTAGTTTATGTGTTCCTCTGTATGGTATATGTACAGTTTATTGCAACCAAATCTGAACACTATGACGCCTGCTAAAGCTCATGGAAAATCTATTCCACATGACCTAACAGGAAGGTTCCCCCGAAGGTAACTCACCATGGGAGGGGTTCTCAAGCCAGCTAGTGAGTGCCTAACATCTGCCAAAGTCATTAACTCTATTATTCAGCAAGAAACTCTGTATTTATATGAAAAGCTCCAAATATACTATAGCAATCTGAACAAACTACAGAACTCCCAAAAAACCTGTAAGTTTTAAAGGGAACCTATTATAAAAAACTCAATTGAGCTTTCTACAACATACTTGAAGTTGAATTTTTGAGAACTCCTGCATGTTGAGCTTTTATTCTCAGTAGAAAACACTTAGATGCTAATAACACTTTCAATAGTTTGCATTGACTGTAGTAGTAAAGAGGGTGTGGTCAGCCTTAAGGAAAATATGTTTCAATACATTTTCAAATTATAAAATATGTAATCATAATCAATTCAAAAGCTCAAATGATGTACTGTACAAGCCATGGACTAAGTGTGGGTGAACCACTGACATAAAAACACACACCACCCGTTGGCAGTGACAGTTACTCAGCGGTCCAGTAAATAAGCAGCTAGGTGGACCACTGTAGCCTCACCAGCTCACTCAACAGCAACGTCTTCACCACAAGCTAGTCACGGTACATTCAGACTGCAGTCTCCACTACGGCCACAGAATGAATGAAGACACACACATTCACATAAATCAGGCTGTTGTCCAACTGGAACAACAATGATGTCATATTAATCCAACCTTTTCCACCTACCCATTCATTACTAATGCTACCCTACAATTAGTTATGGAGATGCACAACAGTCCAATTCTGAGGCCATTTACAGTATGCTCTGATGTTCATGCCAGTATTCAGTATCATTCACCTCTCATCAGCCTCTCAGTACAAAAGTGAACTGTGTAACACCAGGACGTGGTCAGATCTACATCTACAAGATCTATGGCAAAAAGGCCATTACATATTACTTGAAAAAGACTGTGAGAGCCTCTGTATTAAACAGGGCTAAACTGTCTTTGACAAAATCAAAAGGAACTTGGCACTGCTCTGGAGGCTGGTTATGCTGTTGTTGAATCTAACAAGTCATTTCAGGTCACTACTTAGATGTAATGTACTTTATTGTTCTTCTATACACACTACGAAGTACACACATAGTACACACCAAAGAATGGTTTATTTTGATCTTTTTTAAACTCAGAGTCCCTCAAGATTTTAGCGCAGAGTTTGGCAAGAGCTATACATGTAAAATGCACTGAATAACAATGATAATATAGGAGATCTAGTCTATAGTGTTGAATATAATTTACTAAAAAGAGCTAGAACAATTTAAGGAATCTAAAACAATACCTAGCCAAAGCTAGCAGAAGCTGTTGTAATGTTCCTAACAACAACCACCAGGTGATGTACAGTTTGATGAGGCCAGGCCTTCATGGCTAACGCAAACAGTTTGCACATTATGCTTGGTCACTAAATTTTCCATATTTCTCTCTTTGAACAATTTGAGCTTTCAAAAGATATTTCATGCATTGACTATTCATGGTCTGAAAATACTCAATGTCAAACTCTAAAAAGGGGGCTGTTTGGACATGAAGCAAACATTATATAAGGACGACTAGATGACAACAAAACCTAAAAAAGCGACCTGAATAAGAATAGCTGACCACACAAGTGTCCAGCAATATTTATCATTTAAGAACTTTTACCTTGTGGAAGCTGCCATGGAAAACCATCTTAACTGGATTCTCATTAAAGACAGCCTTTTGGATTTCTCCTCGGGTATCCTTGTTGTAGAACGTGATTGTTTTGCTGGAAGCTGAAAAAAAGAGAAGAGACTTTGATGATTCCCTGACATTATGGTACAAAGTGGTGGCATGCAAAGCAGAAACAGAAGTCGCCTATAGGGAACATATGGTTCAAGACACAGGAGAAGGATGAAGAGAGAGCCAGTATGGATTAGGTTCAGGACTGTAATTGTTGACATGTGAAAGGCACATCAAAAAGACCAATAGTACCTCAAAATAAATACCTTTATTTATTTCACATTAGCAAAATCACATTGTTGCAACAGTTTATGTAAGGTGCTAAAGGGGCCGAACTGGTCATACAAGCACACAGGTGTACATGTTTATACTGACAGCTTCCTCTCCCCTGACACTTACGGTTGACAGTGAGGCCGACCTCTGGATTGTTGTTTTTGTCAGAAATCTGCCAGATGTCAAAAGGTTCGGTGCCAGTGTCGGGAAGCAGACGGAGGAGAAGGACGATGGTGTAGGATGGAGGAAGACCTTCCGGATGGATCTCCCTGTTTGATGAAAAACATACACGCTTGTCTTTGAAATGAAAACCAGAGGTCATCCCAAAGAAACAGCAATACGTAACATAAATGTGCCAATAATGGTACTGAATATCTTCCAGCCTAAAGCTTACCAAAACATTGCCAGTTTAGCTTGTTAAATTGCCCACATATGGAGTGCATTTCTGTTTTGTCTCATTTGCTGTAGTTTGGGTTCATTTGTGCACATCAACAGAAAGATGGTGCAAACACAAACATTATAAACATATTAGGAACGAGAGCTCAAGAGATTTTGAAAAGAGCACTGCAACTGCTCAATACTACTTAAGATATGGAACTATTGAAGGCCATTTGTTCATGGGGATTTTTATTTGGCTGGAATTCTATATTACTCTATCACCTCATAATCAACAAACTGCAACAAGGAATAGAAATGGAACTGTGGGCTTGACTCCAATGTGCAACAAGGAAACCTCTTTTGACTACAAACATTATTAAACACTATTATGACTAATGTCTATGGGCTGTGAGGGGATCAGTGTGCACAGAATAAAGGGCCAAAAGGCTGGGAATATTCACATAATGACACTCACACCCCACGTTTGACACAAAAACACTATTTAGCCTTGTCTCTTACTTGGTGGGCTGGTTTAGGAAGGAATCTTTGTGAAGTCTGTATGCAATGTAGCTATTGAAGGAACCTGGCTCCATGGACACGCCATTCATGCCGGCAAAAGTACGGTCTGTGATGTTGAAAGCCTCCAGCATCCTGAAACCTGAAAGAAATAAAAACAAATGCAATTGGATGCATTGAAAACAGAAACATTGAAAAACACACATGCTTTTGTATTACATTCTTACAATGCCAACAAGCCTAAGTAGGGATTTGTTAGTGTGTATACTGCGTTAAGACAATGATGTGTGCTTACCAGGTGTGGTGAACCCATTGATGTAAATCAGGGGACAAGCTGAAACAAGAACATACATTGAAAAAGTCTGACTCTCATTGTATGGACTAAAACATAACAAATGCAAATGAAATAATAATATGCTATTCGTAATAATAATTCATAATAATAATACTTTATAATAATTATTCATAATAATAATTCATAATAAATAAATGTAAAAGTATTCAAATCTTTTTAAAAGGGTTTTTTAATCTTACTTGAAGTGGCCGTTTCACAAATGAATGTGATCAGATTGTCCTGGATCTTGTCAAAAGCATCATAGTCATCAACCACAAAGACATGTCTTTCACTGGGTTTGCTGCCAATAAGTCTCAATTCAGACATGTCCACATCAGCCACGCCCACCACAAACACACTGTAGCCTGTAAGGTGAAAAAAAAAAAAAAAAATTGTGGGTCTTGTCAAACAACTTCACAATAATTATTCGTCAGAGACGTACCAGAATGCTGCAGTTTTTCTGCGCTCTTTTTGACATCGTCCTGAGACCTTCCATCAGTGACCACCACCAGCACTTTAGGAACATTTCTCCTCATGCCACTGTCTGAGGTGAAGACCTTTTCATAGACGTGTTTTAGAGCAACGCCTAAAGCAAGAGGAGAATAAGTGTGTTACTCAATAAACATTTATACTTTATTGCTATTTATTAGTTAATAATTCATACAAAATAATTACTGCTGATATTATCTTTATTTGATTTACCAGTTTTTGTGTTTCCTCCTCTGTAGCGTACACTCTGCAAAGCTGATATTACTATGCCCTTATCATGATATGTGTTGAGTTTGAACTCAGTCTTGGCTTCATCACTAAACTGCACAAATGAGACCTGTTTACAAAAAGAAGAAATAGTTACAAACATGTTAAAATGCTACACACCAGGAGACAACATGTATGGAGCTGACCTGCATGCCTTTAGGACTGATCTCTTCAAAAGCACCAGCCATGCTTGTGGCAAACTGGAGTACTTTGGCAAAACTCTCATCTCCAATACTCCAAGAACCATCAATAAGGAACACAAGATCTGCCTTAGCACCTTTACAAACTATAGGATTGCATAAAAATAACAATTAGTAATGGTATATGAAAAGAAAATTCTAGTGTGAATAAAAAACGAGTGCCTCCTCACCATCCAGAGCAGGTGGGACTGTAGCTGGGGGCGGTGGTGTTGGGGGCTCTGTGGGTACCTCCGTCGGCTTGACCACTAATGTTAAAAAACAGACACACATTTTAGCATACAATACTGTAGATAATCAAAAGCAGGATGCTATAGAAGTTTGATCTTACAGGTCCTCTCCTTGACACTGACTCCAGGCCCCTCCATGTTGGGTGTTTGGGTGTAAACTGTGGCGTTATACAAAGTGTCTGGGGTTAGTCCATCAAAACAGTGGGTGCTTTCAGAACCTCGGACAGTGATCTCCTGGGCTCCACCTCTGGATGCTATTGGTGAAGAAAACATATTGTAAAAGTGTATAACATATAGCCCGTTATTTTACTTTTAATATACTGCATAGGAAACTCACTATCAAATGGATCCACTTTGAGTCTATAAGAGGTAGCTGCTCTGTGAGGGGCCCATCGGAGGCAGAAAGAATCATAGCCAACATTGTAGGTGCTCAAGTCGGTCACATTCAGGTACACTAATGAAAAGTATACAGAAATTAAATAAAGTCATAATAAAATAAACATATCATTAAAATTTTGAACAACTTACATGTTGTGCCCTGTCCCACAAGAGGCTCACTGACTCCGGTGCTGTACTGTGCCAACACTTTCAGGTCATAAGTGGTTCCTGGTTTGAGGTTGTGCAGTTGGTGGGTAGTCACATCTCCAACAAACACCTCCATCGACTCATCAGACCCTGAAAAAAAAATTGAGCTTTCATGATTGCCAATTGAAGAAGAGATTATTAGCAATTAAAAAAAAAAAACACAACATCTTTTTACCCTCGGGCTGGTAGATGAGTTTGTAGCCAGTAACTCTTGAAGGAGCAGCGTCCCAGGATACCTTAAAACGTGTGTACCACTCATCAGAAACACGCAGGTTCCTAGGGCCTAGCATACCCACTGTGGGAAAAAAGACAAGTTAAGTTCATGGCTTGAAGCAATGGATAGTTTGAGTTGTAGCCTGAACCAAATTTGAGCTGTCAGCAAAGCATTTATAGTATTAAAGTTATTACTTATAATGGCTTTTGAATTAAGAGTGGAATGATGAATTCAACCACATCAGAGGAAAACACAAACCAAAAATTAAGATAGCTTAAGGAGTGGAAAGGTATTACGCATGATATGAAAGGCAGTATTAGGCAAGACCCTGTTGAACACTGCAAGCATGAGATCCTCCTTAATGGACAACAGCCAGTGTATAATTATCTGGCAGAGCTTACAGCTGCTTTGTGTCAGGAATTTCACTTCCATTTTTGCAAGAGTGGTTCAGGACTTTAATCAACGGGCTAGTTTATTCAAATAATCTACTGCAGATTAAGTGTTGATATGTGTCCGTCAGCATACTTAGTGAAATTAGCTCAGATTTTCCAAACAGAGTTTAACACTGTACAGATTAAATGATGTGTACCTGTACGTCCATCTCCTTCCAGCTCTCCTCCTGGTCCGTCAGCATAGATTGCAGTCACTTTAATGTTATAAGGAGTATCTGGGTCCAAGTTCTGAAGGACTACTGTATTTCTATTTCCGGGTACTGTTGTCTACAAAAAAAAAGTAAATACACTTCAGTTGAAAGATTTAACACAAATAGAGACTTTTGATCAGGGTGAACTTACAAATTCGTCAATAGGGTCTCCTGTTGTCGGGGCATATGTGATGCGGTATTGCATGACCGGACCTATAGCATGTTCCCAGCTCACAGAGAGAGTACTGGTGGTGGGGTCATAAACACGCAAGTCTCTGGGGCCACTTCGAGGAACTATGAGAAAACAAAAATAAAACTAGCTGGTCATTTTCCATATATTCTATCTGTGATCTTAGTTTGTAGCAGGAAAGTTGTCTTAAAAGGTGTAGTTTTCGTTAAATGAGAAAAATCCAAGGACAACTAAGGTTCTTACGTGTCTTTCCAGCATCACTAACAGCAGGTCCTTCTCCATCAGCGTACAGTGCAACCACTCCAACATTATATTCTGTGTTTGGGATCAGCTGCTGCAGCAGGGCTGTGGTGGTTGTGCCTGGTACTAAAACCTGCATTAGGACATTAAAAATGGTGGTCAAGTCTTACTTCTTTAATGACATGCATTTATCACCACAATTACACTGTTGTAGAAAGTGTGAAATTTGACAATGGGAACAGCTGGCCATCTACCTATCTCAAAAAGGCAGCTGATAACATTGACACCACCTCAGTTAGGAGACCTCTGTATTAGTGGGTCTAGACAACAGGTCAACCTTCTTCAAGAGCCATGACCTGGCCATAACCTCTGTAGGCCAGTGAACTGTTTATTAGCTTAATGTAAGTAATGTAAGTGAGAAGAACAACCAAATGCTGATCACACACAAACAAATGGGGAGTGCGATGCTGTGGCTTTGTTTGTTACACCTGTCAATGACCCATTTAACACTTTGACAAGAACATCCACACCCGCATGCTGTCAAGCATTTCACACTAGTTAACCTTCACATGAGGGGTGTATTAGTGTCACACTGTGTTGAGAATTGAAATTTGACTTTTTCCACATACTCTGTAGGACTATAAGGAAAAAATGCATCCCCTAATTGACCAGATGAGATGTTTCTCAGACATGATCCTAATTTTCCATAGATACATTATTTGAACTTACAGATTCAGATGGCTTGGCACCAGTCAACGGTGCATAGACCACGCGGTACTGTTGGACTGGGCCAGTGGCTGCCTCCCAACGAACGTTCAGAGTGTTGGTGGTAGGGTTAAAGACCTCGATGTTCCTGACAGGAGTTCGTTCCACTATGAGAAAAACAGACATTAATGGTATTTATATATATAATTGTGCTGGTAATGTTATAGTTCAACCCCTATTTAAAAAATATAGTCTGGACTAGTTTGTAAGAGATGCTAGTATGGTCTAGTGAACGCTGTAAGAGAGGTTTCTGTAACAAAAGAGCCCAGCATGAAGCACACACCGGTTTAAGACAGCTTTAACAATACAACCAACAGGACACTTCCTCTCTGTGCTATAAAGGTTCATGAAAGTATGGGGTATGGGGCACTTCTGAAAAGCAGATGTGTGGAAGCTTTGTGCTGTTGCCTCTTAAAGCCATGTGAATGCTGGGAACATCACAATAGGAACAACATGGGAGACTCTGGGGTTTTAAAAGTCAATGTCAAGTCAATGCTACTTTCAACACATTAAACTGTTAATGGGGACCTATGATGTTAACTCTTCTCAGGAGCTAAAAACACATGTTTCATTTTTCTATGTTGGTAGTTGTAGAAACACCACCCTGTTACCACCTTTCATTGTTGCATTTACTGCTATAGTAAAGTCAGTGTGGCATAGAGATGGAAAGAGGGCCTTAAAAAGATATGCATCTAATTCAAGTAAATTAATTCAGCTTGAAAAAAATTGTTAAGGTTAGGGTTAAGGTTAGGTACAATGTAGTTACAGTTTGTTTTACAGTGTGCCATGTTATATTATACTTAATGAGATAAATACAATGTAGTTACATACCCCAGTAAAATCAAGTGTTACCAAAAATTCTTTTGACCCATTTTGACCCACTGCCAAATGCAAAAGGCATTCACAAATTATTAGATTAGATTAGATTAGACTTCCAGATTGTTATGTAAGGAATCATGCATCTACAGGAAAAACAGAGGTAACAGCAGCATGCATGGACCATGACCTTGTACAAGTAAGTTGAGGGCCAATAAACATATAATGCTCTCATTCATTTCTAAGCCCCCTTCATTCACCCTGGTTCTTTTTTCCTCAAAGGAAAGCCAATTACTCAACATATTCCCTCCCCCCTGTTCCCCAGCCCAGTCATTATCCTAACCACCACCACTCATTCCAGCCTATAAATGGACAATATTACAGTAAAGAGAGAGAAGACACCATTATAATGTTGCAAGGCCTGATGGAATTCCTTCCTACACAATCACCCCACAAAATGCTGATTCATTCCTTGCAGTGGCTATAGTGGTTTACATTAGTTTAAAAAAGGAAAATCTGGGCTCTCTAATGCAAAGGTCAAGTAAAGAGAGATGTTTGAACTCCATGTGCCTAATGCAATTGTGAATACATTGTGCAAGACCGCTGACTGGGAATGTATTGGCATTTACATTTCACTTGTAAGTGAATGTTGGTTACATTAGAGATTGACTTCCACAAGAATCACATTCAAGTTTTTTACTTTTTAATTTTATTGACCCAAAAATTGCAGCCTTTGCTCTTTGCTAATTGCGATCATTGAAATTTTGATTCCAATTTGAGTTTGATTAATCGTGCAGCCATAGTACTGATTATTCAGAGGATTTGCTTACATGTTTTGCCGTTCTCAGACATGCGCTGGCCCTCTCCAGCAGAGTAGACTGGAACCACGGTGACAGTGTAGACAGTGTCGGACTGGAGGTTCTTCAGGACAGTGCTGTAAGTGCTGCCTGACACTTGAGCCTGTTGAGATGGACATTAAAGGCTGTACTACAGTAGCTTACAAACCAATTACTGATGTATGGTTGTCGTGCTTACCATTTCTTCTTCCCCACCGGCTGCAGGGACATAGAAGATCCTATATTGACGCACACTACCCTCAGCAGACTCCCACTGGACATTCAGAGTGCTGGTAGTGGGATCTGTCACACGCAGGTTCCTGACACCACCCAAAGGTTCTGGGAAAATGTCGTACCATATATATTTATCCATTTTTAATCTGTATGTATTATTATTTTGTACATATGAGGAGGACTCACTGGTTTTGCCAAGGCCATTGAGTTCCCCACTAATTCCTCTAGCGTAGACTGCGACCACAGTAATGGCGTATTCAGTGTCCGGGGTCAACTTGGGAAGCAGGACAGTAGTCTTCTTTCCTCCAACCTGGGTCTAGAAAGAGCAGTTAATTAATTGAAAAAATAGACTTTCTGCTAAATTAGATGTGATAAATAGTTTTATAAAATGTATAAATTTGACAAAGAAAAACATGAGATGAGCTTCTTCAACATTCCATCTAAGTAATGTTGTGAGGGCTTTGGAAATAGTGACTAGTGCACTGTCCAAAGTAAACCCACACATTGATGGTTGCAGCAGTTGGATGTGTTGTCATAACAGTCACGGCAGCTGATGGATTTACTACAATGCGTTTGGCTTAAGCAGAGAGCAGGGGCATAATTCAGAGAAGGCTGTGATAGACCATACAAGCCTGCATCCACTTACTGTCTCAGCTGATGAGATGCACCACTCAGCACATTTTTAACATAAAAAAATGAGAACAAAAAAGCACCAGACAGCCCCTAGTACAACTAAAACCTCAACCTTGGGGCGGCAGTGGTGCAGTGGGGTAGGCGCTCGCCCCTCGACCAGAGGGTTGGTGGTTCGAGCCCCCGTCCGAGCGCACACTGTCGTTGTGTCCCTGGGCAAGACACTTAACCCA
>JAVQKC010161346.1:0-12291 GCA_036025475.1 Philypnodon macrostomus
CTGCAGAGGCTGCACCGATCCGCCTGTCAATCTCACGCTCCATCCTTCCCTCACTCGTGAACAAGACCCCAAGATACTTGAACTCCTCCACCTGAGGCAGGGACTCTCCTCCAACCTGAGCGAGGACTAAAGCAAGAATAAACGGAATTTTAAACCAGGACTAAACTGAGAAACCAGGACTGAATTTAGTTTCTATTTGGTCAAAACAACATTTCTTTGTGTGGTTTCAGAAACTCTGTGTGACCCGCACCGCCCTCGGAGTCAGGAGCTCAGAGACACAGCTCTTACTTGTATTGGACCAATCATCTCATCATACGCCTTCATTACCCTTTGACTCTTTAACATGCAGCTCCCTATTCTCATAGTAGACATGGTTCTCTTTTTTTCCGTCAACTGCTATATACAATCATAACATCGTTATATACAGATTTGAACTCTATATGGCGGACATGATTTTTTTGAATAGGTACTTTTTTGCCATAATAAAAGGACTACTATAACAGATAACTATGCATTTCAGTCAGGGATAGTGGTGACTGAAGCCTATTCCAGCAATTATGAGCCATATAGCCAATAGCCATTTAGTCGCCGGGCTGACACAGAGACATACACAGGCAGACAACAATTTACTTTCACATTCGCTAACTATGGGCAGTTTTGAATCACCAACTTTCATGTTTATGGATGGTGTGAGGAAGCTGGAATTTCCAAAGAAAACCCACAGTTCCACAAAGAATGATAATGATCGCTCTAGGACAGTTTAGTTCCAAACTTATGTCTGTAGATGTGTTGTTCTATTTTCTACTGACTATGATTATGATTAGAAAACAATGTTTGTGTATCAGTTAGGCTTTATGCTAATCCACTGTCAACAGGAAGTGTGTTTTGTATAAATCTATAAATAGAGCCTGCTTAGATTAAAAAAAGATGTCGGTTGATCCCGTTTGCAGTAGTCACATGACACTAATGTCACCATAGAGCAGGCTTTAATCTCTCTGAGAGCGGTGTGTGTCTGTGGGAGGGTGGCCTACTCCCATGGGAGGAAGTGCTGCTGCTGCTGCTGATGCGGTTAGGCACACTGGAATGATCTTGATAATGCACTTACCCACGGCCCCTCTAGGCGAACGGAGAGCCACAAAAGATCTGATTAGATTCCACCAAGATAAAGGCATCAAGGAAGTCACATGTCTAGTTTATTACGAGGTGACTTTGGGAGAGTCCGGTCCCGACATCAGATAATAAAGTGACGACTAAATGTGCTTAATCTTCATTCAGGAAGCATCACTGATTTGTTTATCGAGTCCTTATCTCAGGACAAAACAGTCTCATAACCTCTTGGCACAGATCGCGTTCCACAACAAAAATTATGAATTCTATTTTCTTTGTGATTTGAGAGCTTTAATATCGGAGCAACATTTAAATAATTGTATGACTTTGAGACTAACTGGTGATTCATAGGCTGCATATTTATTCCTTCTACTATTTGTAACAGAGGAAAGAAACAACTTTTGCGAGAGACATAACCACATTGCCAGAGATAACTTAATTCCAGCAAACTTAAGGGTATTAAGTTCTCTGGCAAAAATATTATGTACATTTTGGAAATATGGGACACTGCCATTTATCAAATTTAGTATTTTTAATATCTTATATTCTGCAGGTGGTAAGGATATTATGGTCCAGAGGCTCATGTAATAAAAATAATATTGAAGAAAGCACATTTTATGATTTACACTCTTTTTAAGTATACCTTGTAGCTTAAGGTTATTAATTGAGTAACTGTTGTTTTCTTATCAATTCAAACTAATCTCTGAGCTCAGGCATCTGCAACAATTTTTTTGTCCACACAATTTACCACACGGGATTTTTTTTCTCCCCATTTCTCAGACCATTCTCTGTAAACTCTAGAGTATGAAAATTCCTGGTAGATTATGAAGATAATGGATTAAATGCGTCGAGTTCGACTCTGCAGGCCGTATGACTTTGTGGATGACTACAGGTGTACCTAATAATAAAATGAGGGTGATCTAAGGGTTGTTGAATTATGCTACAGTGCATTGATTTACGTTCTGTTGTTCACTGTCATAATACGTAGAATTATGATCAACATTGGACCGGATCTACATTAATTTTGTAGTTTAATATAGTTGAATATACTGATAGTGGTAGTCTTCTGTGTAGGTCAACTAACATCATGATAAATCAAAAAATGCGATTGTGGCTTAATAAAACCATATCACACACCGCTAGTTAAGTTATTAATTTGTTCCTTCACCCTTTCATTTTGAAACTACACTAAAAGTCTTGTGTATAATGTGTGGGGAGAAGTAGTAATTTCAAAATGGTTAGCAGACAGAGCTATTGAATATCTTGAGGTGTGGTTTTATAACTGCAGTGATTGAAGGGGTGGAACCATCACTCTTTAATTATCACGCCAAAGCCTGCACCTCTTCCCAGTACCAAAGACCTGCCTGTGACTCCATAGGGACACAGTTGGGGGGGTGCTAGGGGCAGTATGACACTTTCATTTTAGCCCCTTTCCCCCCTGCACCTCCTCTCACCCCCCGTAGATCACATTCAAAAATACTCTTCAATTTCATTTGAATTATGGATTCTCTCCAACCTCGGGCGCTTTTGGAAAAACTCAACCGGAGAGAAATGTATAGCACAATCCAATTAGCTGACAAATGTTTCATTATGGGCACTCTGTCTTGTTAAGCAGTATATAAGGAAGGCTGAACAACTCTGCTGGATTAGTCATTTGTTTGTAGTGATGTGGTGTTATCATTACAGCTGAGATTGTCTCTTCACTAAACCCTCCAGGATTTTAACTTCTCCGAAATCTACCTTTCAAACTCCATCACGGATCCAGGAAAAACTCAATAACCAAAGCAAATTTACTCCTCAGGCCCGACACACCAGTGCAAGTGTATGCTGCTGTCACACTCCCTCATAGGGTGTGTGTTGTGTTGAATCATAGCACTGTCACAGAGACGGATGATATCTGTAACACTCGGAGATGATGCCTTTCTCTTCAATTCCCCTCTCAGTTAGATTTCATTAGTGCTGCACTACACCTTCTGAAGGTAATTTGTCTCAGACTCAGGCTTGTCCGACCTCAGGGAGTGAGGCGGTAATTAAAGCGGGATGGATTATAAGACACTTTGTCATGAGCCCCAGTACAAGGATTCTGTCATGTACACGTCACTGTCCATCACAGGCAATGCAAAATGGGGACAGGGTGGGACTTTGGACAGTGGGTGTAAGTCACTATTATCATTTTGTCCTGAAGTTCACTGTGTAAAGATGACTCTACTACTCGACTACAGTTAACAGTGTGTGCAGTTACCTGAAATTGACGTGGCATGGTTGGGAAACAGATGAAGATGGACATTCATTTGGATTGTTCTGTAGAAATTGAATTTACTCACTTCTAGACACCATCCCACCCAATAAAATGAGCTTGTCACTCCAACTAACAGGTATACTTCTTTGTTTTATACAGTATACAGACACTTCTGGATTATTTAGTGTAGGGTCTGATTGTGAAAACTCCTGTGCTAACAGAATAAAGATGGCAGCTCACACCCTCCTCTTGTCCTGGCCCTCAATAATCCACACAGATTTTTTTCATTTCCACCTGGACCATGGCCAGTTCAGAGGATTGTGCCACTGTTGACAGCACTGCACAGACGAGAGAGAGAGAGAGAGAGAGAGGCCCTACTACAAGCCCTTTTCGTCCCAAAATATGATATATCTGCCACATGCTCCCATGGTCATACCAAGCACAGAAAACATGTCTATATTTATAATAAACAACATCACAAACTATGTATGAATTTACTTCTGGTCTAGACCGGTTTGGTTTTAATCTGGCTGTGTTTTAGTTTTTTAGACCTGGTTTGCTAGTCAGGGATGTTGAGGTAGACTGATTGTTTTGTGTCGCCCTGGACCTCAGATTTTCAAAGATTCTGTGTACTTGACCCATGTGTTGAAAAGTTGTCAAAAACGTCCTTTTGATGGAAGTGTAATGAGGAACCGGCCTTGCAAAGGTTTCATCACTAATATAATATATAAATAATATGAAATAACTAAGCTCGCTGCTTTAAATGTTACACCTCTGAATCTTTTTATTAGTTGCAAAAAGACATTCAACCACATGGCAGAAAGGTGCAAAACATACTGTGGATGGGTACTGCACATGTAGGTGGCTCTGAAACACAAACACATTCATTTCTTTGTGTCCTGCTTCGTCTGTGCTCTTTTTAGTGCTTTAAAAGCTGACAAAATGTTCCCATTGTCCACAAGCAAAAAGCACATATGGCGCTCACAGAAAGGCCGTTCACCATATAAGCAGAGCAAATTTGATAAGAATTTCTTGCTTGCTGTATTTTTTTTATACATAATATGCCACCAATGAATAGAGCAGACAAAGCAACAGATAGTCATTTCAAGAAAGAAAGATCTCGGTGACATTGAAAGGACAAAGACATGGTGACTTTGTTGAGAACATTCGGTGCTGTCCGGAACCCACGCTGTCCAGAACTCACGCTGTCCGGAACCCACGCTGTCCAGAACCCACGCTGTCCAGAACTCACGCTGTCCAGAACCCACTCCATTGATAGGTTTTCTTTTAAATGCATTGCATTTGAATGGCTTTTATGTTTGCGTATAAAACTAATGAATGTGTTCTTTTATAAACGGTGAGTCAGAAAGTCCAAGAAAACAACCACAAAAAGAATATGGAAACTCAAGCTAAGCATACTCAGAAACCATTCAACAATCGAACAAACAGTACAGTGCTGTGCAAATGTTTTGTGCTAGGTTTGAAGACATTCTGTTATGTAAATGGCTTTCAAAATATACATTTTTATCAGTTTGCAAAATGCAGAACATTTAGAAGAAACATCTAAATCCAGCCATGTGACCACACCTTCCAAAGTTTACCTCCAACCATTTCATCAGTGGTTGTAGGCTGCTCACATCTTTCTGTCTCTTCTTGTTAATCCCAGACAGACTCAATGATGTTCAGATCAGGTTTGTAGATGTAAACTAGGGAAAGTTAGTTACTAACAAGAAGCCAAGGCAATTGGCTTACATTACAAATGTTAAATGATTTATCCTTGATCCAGACTGTGTTCACACAAAAACTGATTCATTTCTTGCTCAGTTGTTTTGAAAGCACTGCTTAAAACATTTTCACATTTCTGTACCTTCTGTAGATTGCAATTTGTTCCTTGCAGCTCGCCATGGAATTTGTAAACACCCATAATTACCATCCAGATTAAGGAACTAGGGATTGTCCTTGAAGGTTGGGCCCTGGGCTGGAGTCCATGTGGAAAACTCAACCTCTCCATGTGGCATCAATCCGGCTTCACTATTGACCTTAGCACAAGCCAGCATGTCCATAATAACGCGGTTTGGGACGTGGCAGCTGCTCAAGGGGCAGAGAGGTATTAAGCATAGATTTACGAGAATGAAACGCCCTCATAATCCTTTTTAAAAACGTCATAGACAAAGAATGATGTAATGTCATTTCTATATGAACACATTACATGCATTGTCAGATTTTGGGTGACTTCCATTTTTATCTCATTCATGCACATTTCCCGTCTGCCGCATTGCCGTATGACGGAATAATCAGCCTTGGATGGAGCTTGCGTTTGTCCAATTTGAACTCCCTTCTGTGACCGGGCGCTGCATAGATCTTCAAACAACACTCGTGTGCATGTAACTCAGGAATAGTTGTTCCACAGCACTTCAAAGACCCCTGCTCCGACTACAGTGCAGCATTGTCAGTACAAGGAACACAAACGAAAAAGAGTCAAATGAAAGCAGATCTGGTGGAAGAAGGAAATACAGATTGACAGCCGGGTCGTAGCATTAGAGTATCTGATGCAATGATAATGTTTTCTCATTTAAGTTCACTATAATGTCTTTTCAGCTCAAAGTGAAAGGACACATTGGGACTTACTTACTAGCCAGACAGTCTAAAAATGATAAAACATTGCACCGATAACCCTTTCTCCCCCTTTGGCAGCAGCAGCAGTAAACAGGAATATGACTTTGCATCAGATCCTTTAAGAATCAAATGCACGGTCTTCACAGATCTCCAGCGGTGCTTTACTCGCCCCGCCGATCACTTCCACATTAGCATCAATCCACGGCACCACATTTCCGGGCATGTACGCCGAGCAGTTAGCCAAACCCACAATGTCCACGGGCCGCAGCACCCGGTCCCACATGTTGAACTGGCTCAGCTCGCCCACAAACGCCTGTGTGGCGTCGAAACGTCCTCCAACTATGTCCTACAAAGACAGAGTAAAGCAAGGCATGAATTTTTGTACATCATCTTCATCAGTTCTAACAATAGATTTAAATAGCTGTTTTTGTATGTTTTGTGGTACATTTTAAAGTAGAAATGGCTACTTTCAAACTGAGTAAAAGTACTTTTTGATCTTTTGTGGCAAAACAATAACAGTATTAGAGGCAATGGTAGTAATAAAAGATAATCCACTGGAGAATCCGTTGTGCTTTCAAAGCCTCAAGGTTTCGCTTTACAAATTGAATCCATTTTTTTAATTAACCTAGGTGAACTCTCTTGCCCAAGGACACGATGGTAGTATGAACTGGCTGGAGTGGGGATCGAATCCCTGCTATACCACCAGAGTCGTATCAGCAACAGTAGCAGTAAATTATAAAAGAATCTCATATTTTTCTGAAGTTGTGATTATCATTTTTCAAGTAACTAGTAATACTTTTACTCAAATACTATTTTTTTTGTAGTATTCCCAGTTAACCCTGTATTTGATGGGCTGTATTAGGTTTCAGTTAACTTCTATCCTGATGTGTTGGATGTCTGTAGGATATAGAGCTAAGTTTAGTTTGTGTATGTTTGAACTTGCGAGTCTTCTAAGATCCAACATTTTTTGGAACTCTAGTTTATTTAAAGGCACTATTTTTGAAACACCTACACTCAATCAGCTACGTCTAGCACCAAAGCCAAAAAGAGAAGATAAGCTACAAGTCATGGAGAAGTTATATGAAGAAGGTATGTGTAAGGCTTATATAATAAATAAATACATTTTTAAAAACAAAATTATGTATATTTATTACCATATGACCAATGGCCTATTTGTTTTAAGATGATCCCCATGCATGAACATTGAAAGGAGTTCAATGTACTGTATTATAATTTTATCTTGGAGAATGCATTGGCTATTCAAAGTGTGGGTCCAAGTTAAAATCAATTATATAACACTACATTATATATAAAAAGTGTCTGACTCTCAAATGTCATTGCCAACACTTTTATGATTGGATTGGATACTGTATGAATTGTAATGTAGGGCTAAGCAAACTTAACTCCAGCCACAAGGGGTCAGCGTAATGTGATTAGTTTCAGTGGACCAAAAGTGTGGCTCAACTGATACAGCATTTACCCTGATACTAGTAGATCCCTGTTTGAGTTCATATAAGGCCACTACTCTGTATTTCACTGTTGGGCCAATGTTAGTTCAGTGCCCTATTGGTGGAAGTCTACATTCTGCTTTAGTGATTCTAGTGTTCCAGAGATTCCACACTTCTCCATGCAAGAAATAGAAACAGAATTCCACAACTCTTTCCCCTGGCTTTAGATTAGCCTGGCAAACCAGATGTGAGTTCTCTGTTTAAACTATACAGAGTGACTCAGTTTGGTGACTCTTCCCTTCACAGAGACTTCTCCGGGCAGTCTGATTGGTTGATCTGCAGCGCTTGCTTCTCTAAACATTCAGAAATGACACTGGTCAGTTATCTCCTCTTTACTGAGCCATGTTGATTTAACTCTACCGTTCATCTCCTTTTGTTTATTTCTGCACAATGTAGGCTTTACAGGTATCTGCCACTTTTCTGATTACTCCGTGCTGTTCGCCCCGCCCGGGAAATCAATTGATGCGAGTGAGTCACCGGACTCAGACGCCGGTACAGCGGAGAATCTGGCTTGCCAGGCCGGCTCTACATCATTTCTCAAAAGTGAAATTGATTTGTTCCTGTATCTATCCATGAAACTTCTTCTTCAGTCACTCGTCTTCACCACGGGTGGCATCTTCACTGTCTGTCACTCCACATTCTCCTCTGGCCCACAGATACAACACTCTCTCAGCCTAATTCCCACTTTCCCCCAAAACCACCTGTTCTCTGCAGGACTGGGAGGAGTGTTCAAATTAAAATAAATCAATTTCATTTCCATCAAACTGCCTGTCTAACACCGACTATTAATTAGCGTGCCGAACTTTTAAATATTACCTGAGCTAAAATGAGAACCAAGACGGCTCCATAAAACTCCAAAGCAGATGCAGTTTTGAATTGATGTCACACCTTGGGGATCATTCATACATCACTGTTCAATTCATAATACGCATATACGTGGTGCTGTCATTGAGCTAACTGCTAGAATGACCCGCTAAAGCAGCTCCCAAGGGCAGTTTGATGCTGTTTAGAGACTAGATGAATGAGGTAATTGTGTGATAGCAAGCCGGGCAAGCTCTTCCTTAGCGTCTCCAGGAGAGAGCTCGAGGGGACATTGCTCACCTGTTCTTGCCCCAGGATGATCACCCCTCCTGGTTTAATTGGGTGCCACGGGGCGAGGTTGTCCCCGGTGCCCAGTCGCTCTCCATCCTGGTACGCCTCCCAGAAGCCATCTCGAGTTGTCCACGTGATGCATATGTGGTGCCAGCGACCGTCACTTACCGACAGGGGCAGCTGGGCCACCTGGTTTGAAAGGTAACAATAAAAAAGGAGGTTAGACCAGGACAAAAGGTAGTGTCGAGACTAATTGATGCGTGTTAGCAACAAGGGGCAACAATTAGCAGGGTTAGCCAGCTTCAAAGCAACAGACCCTCTTTACTTTTTTATTTGAGAATTATCCAGATGAGCCCCTGGACCACATGCAAAATTTAAGATACCCAGGTGACATAACGGGATCCTTCAAAGGAAAGCCGGCCTAGCTTTCAGCCAAAAAACAAGTCCTTTGTTCACATCAAAGCAAAACAAGCAAGTCATTTTTTTACCAACACCGAGGCAATGACATCATGATCCACCGGGAATACGCTGGAGCAACTCATTAGCCTTATTTTTTAGCCAACTCATTTTTAAGCATGTGTTACTGTATCCACTGACGGATATGTGTTCATGTAAAAAGCTCAAGGCAAAGGAATCATGTTCAGAAGCAATTACAGATGCAATTTACCTGGTTAAGTATACCAGGTGTCTCGGATAAACCACTGTGACATGACGATGTTGCTAGTGTTTAAGAGACGGACTTTAGCTGTGCCAAAAAACAGACAATATTATATAATATATACGAGGCCGTATGCATGTTTTTTTTTTTTTTAAGATTTCTAAATAAAAAATCAAAATGATGAATACATTTAGGATTTCATGTTTTATCATTGTTGAAATGCGATTATAATCTGTGTACAGGCTCTTCTTTTTGGGAGCTGTTGCTTTCTGTCGTAGTGCAAGGTTGGGTTTCTTCACCCAGCTACTGATGAAATCAAGAGTTTTCAGCTCCTGTGAAGGTTAGTGCCTAAGCATACAGGACTACTTAAACACCGTATGTGTGAATGAGAGGAAACATTATAATATTTTAGGAAGCTTAAGAAACTGTGAAATGCTGAAAGGCACAGAACGGACCTGGATTAACAACTAATAAAAATGCATTTTACCTGGTTAAGGATGCAAGGGGCTATGGATACACTACTGGGGATGGAAAATGCTGCTAGTGTGTTTGAGAGAGGGACTTTGAGCAGAATACGAACATCATTAAGATTAATTCCTTTTTAAAAAATGCATTCTTCAGTCAGATATTTCTAACAGTGCGACAGCTGGGGTAGTTTGCAAACAAAGAGTGTTATAATACAACAGTGTATCCACAAGGCAACTACGAGCACATGACTCATTCATTATTCAAATGTGAACAACTGATCTTATTTTATACAAAGGATATCAATTTACACTTGCAAAGTTGTTGTTACTTAAAGGCTTTTTTGAAAGAACAATTAGATGAGATTGCCAAAAATAGACAATTAGTTGTTGATATTGTTGTTTTGTAAGTATTTTACATTGGACCTTTTTCACTCATTCACAGTCTCTCCTGTAAGGCCGTTTGGCACCTATAGCTCCTCCATGAGGTTTGACCTAGACCAGCTTTTGGGTCCTGACCCTGTTTTTTGGAACCACTGCCTTTTTAATACAATTTATTTGAGCTGCTCACTTCAAGGGTCACAGTAAGTCATAAAGTTGGCTTATTGTTTTTTACTGATGCACTTATCTTGGCTGAGGACAGCTACTATACTGTATATAAAGCTTGCCTGTTAAGTCCCACCACAAAATCCAGCACTTTTTGTTGAGGCAGCTTTCTTCTTTCTTCCCACTCAGGATGCATCCAAAATCATATTTTACTGAGGCTTGGGGCTGCTACTAAGATAATCAAATCATCACCACTTAACCAACAAGACGATGGCCTGAGAATCTGGGATACAGTGCATTTAGTACAGACAGATTCATAGATATACAGTACCATGTAAATGCGTTCATACATTTGGTAAATTATTCATTTTTGGTTTTAGATTATGGTCTTGGTCCAGAATTGTACAATATCTGAATCATTATACACCCAGTAAGTCCAGTGCTTGCCTTCTAGTTAGTTCCTCAAATCTGATCTGGATCAGTCTGTCTGGAATCAGCATGAAGAGACAGAAACTGATGAAATGGGGGGGGGGGGGAATGCATTTACGAGTGGATTTCCTTTTGAATGCTGACCTAGACCTACTAATAAACAACCTGCATATTCAAATTTCAAAGCTGGCAAAAACATTTGCTCAATACTGTTTATTTCATTTGATGATTTTTAGGATTATAACGTAGTGGGAAATAATTTATTTGAAATCTGTAAATCTGGAGAGAGCTCTTCCTCACCAGCTCAGAGCATCAGATTTCACATGCAGACGGAACACGGCGCTAATGCCCTACAAGCCCAGTTGAAGCTATTATAGATTAAACTCTTGGCAGTCTCACGAGCGTTGAAACATGTTTTATAGACCAGTGTGAATGTTTAAATCATATTATTGGGTACCAAAAAAAGATCAATGCATTCTTCTTTAGTTAAAAATAATTCTTGCCTGTTTAGTCCCACCTCAAAATCCAAGCAATGCTGCACTTTTTAATATTGTTGAGGCAAGCTTTCTTCTTTCTTCCCACTCAGTATGCATCCAAAATGAACAGCATAAACAATATGCCCCACTGGACCCTGTTATCACTACCAACAAGTTCAACAGTTGGCTTATCTCGCCTCCTAGTCATCTGGACACGTTTTCAGTGCATTATAACAGCCAATATCTTGTGATCTCTTCGCTCTACCAACCCAGAAGACTTACCTGGCTTTTCTATTTCCAAACCTCTCCTTCTCTCTCTCCCACCGTCCTTTTCTCTGACTTGAACACATGTATAATGCATGGTGAATAGAAGAAGCTGCGCTGGGACCTGCCTGTGCCAATAATGCCCAGTCTAAACAAGCCGGTGTGGGGGAAAAATCAACCTTATAAACCAATCCTCAGCTTTGACACTTTTTTTGTATAGCGTCAGTATGTACAAAGTGAGATTTTTGTTGGTTTGGTTACTGAGTAAGGTCTATAATCATGGCAATTGTATTTCTCCTCTAAGCCATAAATGCAGCACATCCACATAATGAATTACTTCTCTTGGTGTATATGCGGAATGTGGGTCAATGATATAAAATCTTTATAAGGTGCAGAATTAAATATGCAGAGCTGATGGCCAGTGGATCTTTATTGGAATGTGATATGTATTGTATTGTACATATTGGCATGCAGCTGCAGTGTTTGTTGTGTGCTAGTTTTCGCCAATAACATATTTATGCACTCCTGGCTGCTCATTAGCATTAGCAGTGTTCTACATTTACTTCTGTTTGATTCTGCAGCTCTGTAGTCACTCATTTAAAAATAATTGGGGGTAGTACTTAGTTACATTTACTCAGTCACATTTACTCAGTTACATTTACTTGAGTAAGTTCTTAAATAAATTGTACTCCATAGACTAGCTAACCTGCACAATACTTTTGACTTTTACTTGAGTAATAATATTTTGAAGTAACTGTACTCTTACTTGAGTCAAATCTTGTAAATCTAGAAAGAGTACTTTTACCACCTCTGTGTGTCATGTAAGAACAGCTTTATGTGAAAAATGTGATGATGTGGAAATTCTGTTCCTTGAGCCTTCATTTCTGAAAAT
>JAVQKC010161381.1:0-10706 GCA_036025475.1 Philypnodon macrostomus
TGGCAGTTTGAAACACAGAGCGGTGACATTATGAAGCTTTCACAGAGTAACAGTACTTCCATCAACCTGATGAATCTCAAACACAACCAAACTGGCCGGTACCGCTGTGAGGCCAGGAACCTAGTCAACAGCCAGCAATCTGACCCAGTATGGGTGGATGTCATTTGTAAGTGTTTCTATTAAATTTTTCATCTGCAAAGTTATGAAGAATTTTGTATCTCTTAAAAAGAAAAAGTCACATCCTATCATGGCTACCCCTTCTCCTCACAGACCCTCCGATTGGCTCATCGTCCTGCTCCATGGAGGCAGTATCTAATCACAGTTCTCTGAGCCTGCTCTGTCTGTGGGTCGGGGGCTATCCCTCTCCAAAACTCAGCTGGAGCGGAGGCTTAAACCTCACTCAACAAGAGGAGGTCGGCACAAACCTGGTGAAAAACACTGCCATCTTTGTGGCTTCAGGGGACAATGCCTCCAACAACAGCTCCTTCACCTGCACAGGCACCCACCCCGCAGTGAGACAACAGAGAGAGTGCAGCATTCGCACATGTGAGCGATGAAAAAACCCAAAAAACACAAGTATAGGTCTAGACAAAATGTCTAGAATTACCTAAATCTATATATATCTATATATAATATTCATCATAGAAGTACCAAAATCAATCCAGTTCGACGTCTTTATGATATGTACCTGTGTATAATTTGAAAGTGATCCGGCAATTTGTTTTTGCGTTATCGCGTTCACACGTACAATCTGCTGACGTGGACAGATGTGATTCCATAATATCACTGCAACTCCGTTTAGCCAATATAAATATTGTGATTATTGAAGGTAAGAAAAAGTAGAGAGCATAAAAAATTACTTGATTTTTTTTCTCTCCTGCAGATGTTCCTATAGGAGACCCACAGTGTTTGTTCAGAGTGACTGACCTCTCTGTGATGTTCACGTGCCTCTGGGAGGGTGGGGTCCCAAGTGCACTGGTGTGGTGGGATGGACCAGGTGGTCACAGTAAACCTGGACAGGACAACTCCAATAACATGACCATTCAATATGGCACCGCTCGCACTGAGAAGCCCTACACCTGTTATACCAGGCACCCACTTCTGTCTCAAACCAAAACCTGCAAAATCACCATGGGTTAGTACTGGACTATTACTACCAAATTACATATAACTATAGTAATAGCATTTCATCTATGTAGAAATAATGCATATCTGTCTGCTTAGTTGGTCTCAGTAAACCTGACCTTGTGGTGAGTAATGCATCTCCGCTGGAAGGGTTGACAGTCTCGATGCTCTGTAGTCTGGAAAAAGGGACTGAGCCAGTTCAGTTTGTGTGGCAGTATCAATCTCCAAATGGAAACATCTCAGTTTTTGCACAAAACAACAGAGACGTCAAACTGACTGTGAAACGTAGCGACACTGGCTGGTACCGTTGTCTGGTCTCCAATCCAGTGAATACTGAACAATCTCAATGGACCTATCTAAACATCACCTGTGAGTAAAAACAATATGTAGAATATTAGCTTGGGTTTGGTTTTGTTTGCTAAGTTGTTGTTTTTTGCAGATGGCCCTGAGTTCACTCAAATCACCGTGACTCCATACACAGTGGTGGAGCGTGGCTACATAACTTTTGAACAGGAGTCTGTTTCCTTGACGTGTCAAGCCCAATCCAACCCCAGCAGTCAGTACATCTGGTTCTACAATAACTCACAGGTGGGTAGAGTAGCCAAAATACTTAATTAATAGTACTGTCACTTCAAAATGATTCAAAATATGACTACAAAGATGACTTTTCTACAATAAATTCCAGGACCACAATGGACCCCAGTACAACCTCAATAGCATCCAACGAACTCAGACTGGAGACTACACCTGCCTGGCCCAAAACAGCTTTCTTACCACCCGCTCCAAAAAGTCCATCAGCCTGACTGTCTACTGTGAGTATAATATACAGCCAAATGTATGTATGTTTGTTCTATGACCCACAACCCAAACAATCTTACTATAAATGTCATATATTACTATAAGACTCAATAAATTACCCATGACTGTAGCTTATAATAGGCTAGCTCAAAGTTTCCCAGTGACACAGCAGAACTAAATAAACAATTTTATCAAAAGGTTCACATATGCTAGCAATGCTATTTAGCTAATTCACTTAGCTATGAAGTGAACTGTTGAAGGTATTACATTGAGTAAAACAAACTAGATTATTCTTCAAAATTATTCAAAATATTGCTAAATTAGGAGTAAAAAAACTTCACTTTTGCATGGCTCAATGGCTAATTCTTTGGTCCATTATTTCATATAGTTCAATCTAACCTTTCTCCTTCTATGCAACACGCTAATCTTTTCTGCTCTTTCACCATGGCCAATCCATATTTAAAATGAATAAACAAATAATTGTTGATACTAGTGCTTTGCTGTGGTGAGCCTTGAATTCTGGGGTGATGATCTAACAGTTTTGTTTCTCTTTGTGTTTACCACTTAGGTGAAAAGCTCAAACCCAGTCACAAATTACATTTTAACAATACATGAACACACACACACACACACACACACACACACACAAACACACACACACACACAACACCTAAACTCTTAACTACACTTCCTTACGCCTTTCTTCTCTCCTCTAATGTAATAATAATAATTTTTACCCAAACTACATTATTTATATTCAATAAGTTCCATATTCTATTTGAATTCCCTCCACAGACCCACCTGATGGCCTGCCCACCTGCTCGCTTGAAGGAGCCTTTGACCACACTTCTTTGAGGCTGATCTGCACTTGGCCAGGAGGATTTCCGACCCCTAACCTCATCTGGAGCGGAGCTGACCTTGTAAACCAGGATGGTATCAACCCAAAGACCAACACTGCCATCTTGCTGTATTCACAAGGCACTGTATCCAATAACAGCTTGTTTACATGTCAAGGCTCCCACGTTGCATTAAAACAGCCAACAGTGTGCAGTGTACAACCGTGTAAGTAAACACTATAACACTATAACACAGAGCAGCGAAAACTTCAAATACAAAGTAGTGACCCAGTTAAGTTGAACCTATTTTTTAGTGTGTTTACAGTTGGAAATATTAGTAAATTAGCGTGCAGACAAAATAAACGACAAAATAAAAACAAAAGGAATATACTAAATCACATTTCGAAAATTGTCTCACTCTGACAAAAATGACAAAGCATTAACTAAAGATAACATGGTGGGTAGTAACCAAAAACTGTCCTTAAGTAAGATTATTGCTACTTCAAAATAATGTAGAAATACATTCAAAAAGTTACTAAAGATGTCAAAATCCAGCCTGATATTTAGGTCAATTAAACAGTTATCTGATTTGAACCATATCTCCCTTACCACTGGGTTTCTTTCAGACTTTCCTCCAGACAAGCCCCAGTGTTCTGCTTATGTGACTAGCAACAACCAGAATCTGATGCTGTCCTGCTCTTGGGAAGGGGGCTCTCCGAAGGCGCTGGTGTGGTGGGAGGGGCCAGGTGTCCAGGGCAAAGGTGGACAAGAGACATCCAACATCCTCATCCTTCACTATGGGTCAGTGCGGAGTGAGCAGCCCTATGTGTGCCACGCTAGACATCCACTTCTGGGAGAGACCAAGACCTGCACAGTACCATTACGTAAGTTTTAAATTAAATAGGACACATTTTACTAAATAAATATAATAACAAAAGTTTGTGAAAATATTTTAGGTCAGTTTGAAAATAGGTATAGTTTTCAATATTTTGCAGTTTATTTAGTATATTTTTCAGTGTTCAGAAGAAGGGTCTAAAGCAGGGGTGTCCAAACTTTTTTCACTGAGGGCCACATTGTCAAATATTAATACCAAGGAGGGCCATTCTCTGAGGTGACCGATTTTGCTTCACCAAAAGTCCTCTTCGGTTCTATCTGTTTTACTTAGTGTCCCTCTGTATAATAACCACAGAGAAAAGTGGAAGGATCTAAAGCATGTGACTAAACTTTACATCCATAATCCACTTCTATACATTTGTGAAGGACAGGTGGTTATTACCATCATTTCATCATTGATTGTAGGCTGCTCACATCTTTCTGTCTCTAAAGGTTAATCCCAGACAGACTAAAATGTTGAGATCAGGTTAGTGGCGCTAACCCAGGTGAAGATAGTAACTAACTAAGAACCAAAGCAATGGGCAATATGCCACCAGACAGTGATCCAAAACTACAACAAAAAATGCATGATGTGATACAAAATAAACAGATCATTGCCACTTCACTTCATTGCTTACCACGCTAAAACATTTGCACAGTGCTGTAGATTTAGTGTATCTTGATATTTACTTTTCACAATACATTCATCAACTTGATATCTTCTCATTTGTCCCTCTAAGAGCCCCCTGTGCTTCAGACGCAGCGCAGAACAGTCACAGTTTTTGAGGGCACTGACGTCCAGCTAACATGCAGCTTGATGGACAATAACCTACCTGCCAATGAGATTACCTGGTTCAACAATCATGGTGTGGGCGTTCAGGACACCTCCAAATACCTGCTGCTGCGGTCATCTGCCTGGGCCAACCTCACCGTACGGGACACAGATGAGATGCAAGACAGCGGACAGTACCGCTGCACCACGTCCAATGCAGTCGGAGGAACAGAAATCAATGTGACCTTAGTGATCAAGAGTAAGCCCTAACTATACATTATGAGCTACCATGTTATAAGGTTGTATCCTTGACAAAAACACACCAGTTTTTCTGTTTGAGTAATCATGTATGCTGAGGTGCCAGCCTTCTCAGGAGCTGAAACAGTTAGTTTAACCTCTCTATATGTAGACAAATGAAGAAACCCTTGCTACTATAGAAACAGCTTGCTACTGTTTGCATTCACTTACACATGGGGGCATGGGGGAAATGTACAGTTCAACAAATATTATGCAATGTTTAAGTTATACAAACTTGAAATACTTATACAAGTGGCATAATAGGGTTCCTTTAAACTATCTGAGGCCCTTTAAGGGGTTACAACTTCTATATACACTAAAGGATTTCTTGACCAACAGTAGTGAGAACATACCCTCTTCACCAGTGGCACCAGTAAGTCTTAATAAGTTCAATTGTGAGTTAGTAACAGGATTACCTACAAAATAAACCCTGATTTCAACCCAAGACAAAATTGGTCTAACATCACTTGTTTTGTTATAGGATATCCGATGCCACCAAACGCAACTCTCATCAAAGTTGTATACAACAGCCGGCAGCGTAACCAGGTTGATTTGGAGTGGCAGGTGCTCAATGAACAGGACAACAAAGATGGCTGGACAGGGTTCATCTTGGAGTATGCCTGGATGTTTGAAAAGCCAGGCAGGAGAGGGGGCAGCAACGACTCAAATCATGTAGAAACAAAGGAGAAGATTGCATCAATATGGTACAGTAGCATCATCCAAGATGCTGACCAAAGGACGCACACGCTCGGCAGCCTGACCCCTACGGTGACCTACCAGTTTCGGATCACCTCTGTCAACCGCCGCACCCTCGGACACCCCTCTGCGACAAAATCTCCAGGTAAGGTCTAGAAAAGGCTTTATTATGGGCTTCCTGAATTTAAAAAAAAGTATCACTAGTGGCTTGGAGTGTTAATGAACGTCTGATAAGCAACTAATGTTTTTTCTTCCACTCAGGTGAAAGAAAACTCAAAACACATGTCATTACATACACATGATTTCTTTTTCCTCTGTACCTTTTCATTCCTGATACTCATCTATGTGTGAATGTACTTGACAAATGTCAGGATAATTTTGGTGATAATTTGGATATCATCATTAGATCATAATTTCCAAGCATAGAGGTTCTCAACCCATGTACAGCCTATGTAGAAATGAGACAAAAACAAGTAATAATTTTTAATTCATCTTCTGCTTGTTCCTGTCATGTGTAGTCTAGGTCTATCCCAGCAACTATGGGCCTTAGGCGAGGTAGACCTTGGACTGTGACGAGTCAGTAACTGGGCTGACAGAGATAACAATTCATTCTCACATTGATTGACTGTAGGTGCAGTTTTTATGTGATTAAAAGTCAAATTGCTAGTCATTGGAAACTGAAATTTGGAGAGGGTCTGCCTTACAACAAACTGGACAAGACTGTACCCTGCCTAAGGCCCATAGAGGCTTGGATTGGCTCCAACTTGGGACCCCCTAGTCTAAATTGAAAGCATCTTAAACATTAAAGATACAGCACAAGCTTGCATGGGACGAGAACCAATTAGTAATTTAAAACACAGAGAAATTGATAAGAATAAAAACGATCATTCAAGCCTCTGTCACAATGAGTAACTGTGATGTGTTGCAGCGGAACCACGACAGAACGCGTTGCCCGCCATCATCGGAGCGGCCATCGGGGGCATGCTTTTCGCTGCCATTCTTACGGCACTGCTGCTCATGTACATCATCCGCAATCGCAATAACAACCCACGTGAGTTAGTCTTCTGACATTATGTGACAGTTGAGGCTCCTTGTTGTCTGTAAAAACACTAGTAAAGGTCCTATATAATGCAAAATCGAGTATCACCGTGTTATAATGTTGTTGAGTAATTAATTATTTTAAGCTATAGTCCTCCCCAAGAGCTGAAAACAATATAACATTAAGCATTATTATATCTCAGAAGTTGTGTCGGTTTTTTGAAAACGTCTAATAAGAGCGTGTTTATCAAGCGCCACAAAAGAGCTTTTTATTAGATTCATATAGTACTGTTGTGTAATTGTATGGTAACATAAACGTATCCAAAATAGACTGTGCAATTATAGGACCTTTAAGTTTGAATGCACAATTTTTTTTCAATTTTCAATTTGTAATATAGCCTACTTTATTTATTTATTTATTTATTTATTTATTTATTTATTTATTTATTTGTTTGTTTGTTTGTTTGTTTGTTTTTTACTGTTGACGCTTTCCATTTCACACTTGTGTTTTCTAATGTTCCCACAGGTCTACATGATATGTTGTTTGGCAGGTAAGTATATGTATAATAGTTTAAAAAGCCATAACCTATTTATTATATAATATGAGTTTTTTTCCCCTTGTAGAGAGTTTTCACAGTCGCAGGAGAACATTAACTTTCCAGAGGATGAGGTGGTAGGGTCAGGAGGAATAGAGGACATTGGTGGATCGTCCAGTTCAGGTAAGGAGCATCCAGAAACCTATCAAGTCCAGAGGTCCACCTGTATAACCATCCACCCATTGGCTTGTATTACTGCAATTTCAAAATATTATCTGATCTAGCTATTATTAAATTGATAATGCAATATTCTTAATTATACTTGGTTGACTGCTGTAACCATGTTTAATCAGTGTAAATCATTTACGTATGTAGTTTTGCAAATTAACAGAATATTCAAATTTGTACATCTGAACTACAGGTCCCACCATGGCTTTACCCCGAGCGGCTTCACCCCTCACCGTCACGCCCCAGAGTGCCACCCCCAGCCAACCACCCTCCGCCGCTCCCTTAGATGACGGCAACGAACCAGTCAATGTCACCATCACAGTCAAGGCTACGTAGTCATTAACCTGGTCTTAAAACTTCACATTTTATACTCTATTAACCGCTAACTAACGAATACGAACCACTAACAACATCTTGCTTAATCAGTACAAGCTCACTTTTGACTCCTGTAATTCAGCCGGGTTTACATTGAAGGATGTATGTTCAATTCGGAATCATTTTTACTGTGATACAAATGGTATGTTTCAAAATGGTTTCAGTTGTGTATGCAAACAACCAATAAACTTCCTATAAAGAACTAACACGTAGTTTCTGTAAAGTAACTAATTAAAAAAACAACAACATAGATGTATCCCAATGTATGTGAATCTCATGAAGAAGGAGCTGGAGGACAATGTTTAGTGTAGATGATTCTTACATACTGTATATATTACACATTTTATATTTAACACGTGTCTCTTGGGAGACAAATAAAGGAAACTAAACTAAAAAAGCATACAATTGACCATTTGGGCCTGCTCTGTGTAAAGGTTCTTTGAACACCACAGTGACTATTCTAGGCCATTGTACTTGCTTTACAGAGATAAAAGATAACAATCAATAAAAAAGATAAAGAAACAATATATTATAAAGAAGAGAGCACTCAAAACACTTTCAGTTGTCATATGCACAGCTAAAATGAACATTGAAGTGTTCAGTCTGGACTTAAGGCCTTACATCTTGATTTGAATTTATTTATTTGAGCAATATTTAATATACATCAAAAATAAATCCAGTATTGCTCAAAAGGAGGAAGTAAAAGCTTTAAACTGCTACTCCCTTCATTTTCAGGGAGAATATTCCAGATTTTAGCTCCATAAAACTGAAACTCTGCTTCACACCATGTTTAGTCCTGAATTTTGGAGTGTATCAGCTATAGAAAAACAGTACTAGTTTTATATCAGTGCAGTACCAACAGCGACCAGTGAAAGGCAGCAGCAATATGGCATTTTGTGTCTAGTCTACCAAAAATACACAGGAAGAAGTCAGTGTTAACATTAATGGTTGAAACTTTACATCATTCGTGGTGGATATTGGCTGTAAACTTATATATTTTTAATCGTGGGTGTATAATTTAGATCTTTTAATACATCTATGTGATATATGTATGATCTCCGGCGGTTCAGGAGGTGTAGGTAACTCTACGTGATGGAGCAACAGATAAAGTTACCAATTCCTCGACTGCCTTCTTCCTCGCAAAAGAAATTTCGGCAGTGTAAGAGTCTATCTACAAAACTTGCCGAGAGACGGCAAAAAAGCCAGACTAGAATTTACATTGGAGAAAGTCTGAACAGATGGAGGAAGATTCGCGACCTAAAAGGATTCAAAAGTGATGAAGAGATGGCCGAATTTCTAATGGACTGGTAATATTACCTATTTGAATGTATCAGTCTGTTGTAAACGCTTTGTTTATGTGGCATTGTAGGCTTTACAAAACTGGCCTACTATGCTGTAAGATGTATTTTTTTTTAAAACTTTACAGTCATCAATATATAACTGAGGCTTCAACATCAACTTCAACATCAACTACTGCTCCTGTGTCAGCACCAGTGATGCCAGTGTCAGCGCCAGTGATGCCAGTTTCAGCGCCAGTGATGCCAGTGTCAGCATCGGTGATGCCAGTGAAAGTGCTGCCAGTGAACGTGCCGCCAGTGCTTCCAGTGTTTCCACTGCCAGTGCTTCCAGTGCTTCCTGTGCCAGCTCTGCCCAGTGTTCACAGAGAGGCGTCTCAAAGGTAAGGGTCTGCTTTTTAAAATTTAGATTGATTCAAATCTTGGCGACTGGAGCAAAAGTGAGTTAACTTTACAAAAAAGTGTAGTGTTTGTGGCCAAGGATAGAATAATTCAGAGCATCATGAAAAAACTATTGTGGTCGTCAACATTTCTGTAAGGACTTAAAAACCCTAAAAACCTTAAAAAGTGAGGTACACTCACTAATGTTTCCTAACCAGGCTCTGACATACCTTGCACATGTAGCAGAGTGATTGTCATTTGCTGAAACCATCTCAAGTTCTCATATTTTGTAATATCTTTTATATTACCTAATGCCAATTTCTCCATTGAAAATGTATTATGGTCTTGCCTCCAGTTGCCTCCATTTCGGAATTTAGAACTTTCTGTTTATAAACTGTGAAAGGGTCTATACCCCCCCCCCCCCCAGAGGTTTTCACACCATGGTAACAAAGACTTGCAACAGTAGCCAAGAAACAAAGATAAGACAAATAGCCTTTTTAATTTTATTTTTTTTATCTCTGTCCTTTTTTTCAGACATGGAGATTCTGCAAAAAGAGTAAAGGTCATAGTACAAGGTGATATTTCTTTACAGTTTATGGTTGCCACACTTTTCAGTGAAAGTAAAATAATAATTTGTTTTTCTCAGGTTTAACACCTGTGGTTCCTGTGGTTCTTCCAGTAAAAGTGAAACAAAGCCCCACTGAACACTCTCTGTAAGTATATGATTTTTAAAAAACAAGAGTGACATCTCACAGACATTGCTCTTATGATACAGCCTTGACTGGCCAGAGGACGAGCCATGGTCGCCTAGTCAAGCACAAGTTGTATCTTCAGATGAAGAACCCTAGTGGACAGCAAGTATGACTACATACCATCTTTTTATATCAGGTAAACGTTTATTATAACTACATTCATAAAACCTGTAATATAACAGAGATATTAGAAATTCATATATTGTCTTTACTTTGTCCACAGCAGTGGGGCTGCACTGGAGTCAAATCAACACTTCGAGACCTTCTTTTTAAAGCTCTGATCGTCACGGTGACAGGAGGAGCATACTCATCATTAAATCACTCTTCAATTTTCAAGCTCTAAATAGATTGAAATTGTATTTCTATGAGTAGTTTTACTGTTAAATACTTTGTTTTACTTGAGTATTGCATCTTCAAAATAATACTGAAGAGTACTTTTACCCACCTCTGTATATTATCTAGGTAGAGCTTTATATTATTTACACAGATTGTTTCTTGAGCTTTAATTATATCGGCGAAAACAGCGTGTCGCCGATATTATGGAATCACGTTGGTGTTCGTCCGCGTCCGCGTCCGCAGATCCTAACTGTGAACGCGATAACTCAAAAAGGAATTGCCGGATCAGTTTCAACATTTGCACACAGGTGCATACCATAAAGACGCCGAACTGTATCGATTTGGGTACTTCTTCGATGAATATTAAT
>JAVQKC010161402.1:0-10313 GCA_036025475.1 Philypnodon macrostomus
ATGTTGGGTACACTGTGGAGAATCACTGTACCAAGTTTCATTGCTCTCTGCCAAAGTAAGTGTGTCCAGGGTCCCATAGGGGTCATAAACATGGGGGCGCTATTGAGGCATTCTTTATCTGACCTCTGTGATATGCATGTGTACATTAAATATACACTAGCCCGGATCACTGTGACAACATTAATGAGATTTGGTTTATGTTCATTATGATTAATGGCTCAATTAAAGTGCTTCAGGGCATTCATTAATTAATGACTTAATTAATATTCATCATAGAAGTACGAAAATCAATCCAGTTCAGTGTCTTTATGATATGCACCTGTGTGTGAAAGTTGAAACTGATCCGGAAATTAGTTTTTGAGTTATCGCGTTCACACATAGTATCTGCGGACACGGCCACGGACTGATTCCGTAATGTCGTAGTATCGCTCTGATATGTCATGTTGAATTTGTTGAAAGTAGGAGACAAATTAAAATTGATGTTCAAAATGTCATAAGTCAACAAACTATTCAATAAACTAGTAGCAGACCACGGCCAAGGCATTGCAATGGTTATATTTTTATGTCTGTTTCTTGTCACGGTCGCCCAATTACCAAATAGGACTACGGTCTAGACTGTCTCTAATTGCTAAGTGTCAAGATAGCCTTATTATAACTTTGCTGCGGCTCGCCATCTTAGAAAGGTGAGCGGGCGCTAATCAGGTAAGAGTTACAAAGAACTATAGAATTAGCATAAAGTGAATGGGGAGATGTATTACTTTTTGAAGGTGGCCCATCATGACATAACTTGGATTTATGGATTTAAAGTTTTAAAAGTCTGTCTAAAACTATAGTCCTTTGGTTGCATTGTCTTTTGAGCGGTCCTAGAGGTAAAATAAACCACTGATATTCTATTCAAATTGATTCAAGAATTATGTAGATAAGTAATTATAATTTCTTCTCCAAACATTTGAAATCGGGTTGTGTTAAGATGCTACATCAGTGGATCCTTTGTAAAATACTGCAGCACTAGGCCACTTCTCAAACTTCTCCACCATCTTAGCACTCACCCCTTTGGTATGACACAAGTCCCTATTAACTCACTGGAGTAGTTCATTCAGCCTGATTACTCCAGGCAGGCCTTGACCTCCCGCCATCAACACACATCTCAGCATCGACGTTTACTCAACCTTCTTTTAACCCACTTCACAATAAGACCGTTCCCATGGGAGGCTTTACTCTGCAATAATTATTCAAACTAGTCCTGCTGCTTGATTATACCTCCCCAAAAAACGTCACTACCATTGCTAGTAATTTCAACTTTTAGCTCAAAAAATATGTGATGTTGTGAATATTTGGTCAATATCATACGGTCAAAAAGCAAACAGAAATAGTCAAAAAATGTTATGCATTTTTTCTGAAGTGAAAAGTTTGAGATTGATTTGTTTTGATTTGTAGGAGATGGACTGTGTCAACTATTAGCTCAAGAACAGTGTGCAAGCTGTGAGTAAGTGATGTTCTATGGTCAAAAAACTGTAAGTAGTAGTGCTGAATGACCACTAAATAGCCATGAATCGTATGCATTTGTCTCCGCATTTTCACAAAGTTGTGTAGTTTTAAGATTGATTTGTTTTGAAGGAGGTGGGCCAGATCCGGCACTTCTAATTGAGATCTTCCACCGGGGATTGTGGGATTGTGGGCAGGAGAGGTGTTGTTGTGGATTAGGAATTTTCTATTCACAGACTTCAGTGCCCCTCAGATAGGTTCTACTATAACCAGGGAGGTTTGTTGAGATAGTGAGACAGTTGAAATAGTACTGGGTAACTAACAAATCTTTTTAGAGCATTTCTGTGTATTTAATACTGCATACCTTTTATTGTACAGTAATCTATTGATTTAGTAGTACAAATATAAAAGGCATTTTTATGTGTTGTTGATATAGAGTATATCTATCTGTTATTTGCAGTTTCTATTTGTAGTAGATGAAGCCAACAATGAAACTTTCACTGCATTATCAACAGCATACTGTTTCAATGTAAAGTCTAAAGTGGTTAGACCAGGATTGGGCAAACTTTTTTACTCAAAGGCCACATGGGGTTTATAAATGTGCCAAGTGGACCGGCTGATATTGTATTCTTTGTAAACTGCAACCATTTCTTGACAAATGACATACAGCCTTTGATCGGACCTGAGTGAAAACATATGCCCATGTGAGGTTAACTGGTTAACAATGTGAGTGATAAATTGGCAATATTTTATCATTGAAAAAATATGAGAAAATGCTTGGCATTTGGCCCACCCCTGGGTTAGACTACCAAATAGAAGCTTTGTACGTACATACAATACTTTTTTCTTAAACCATGTCTATTCAAAATATATTGAAATAACACAAATACCACACAAACTTTATTACAATTGTGGGGTTACCAGTAATTGTTGGCCACCATTCGACTGACCTGCCGTAAAAAAAGACATGGGACATGTAATTGCACTTGTAAGCCTTGGCAACAGGAAAGTCAATTATCTGGCTTCTTCAGATTGAAGCACTTAAAAGCACAGTCAATACAATCACTTCCTAACTCTGACCACCCAAGGACCAAACAAAGGCATTTGATCCCTTTCTATGCCCCACCGATATTTTTGACCCAATTGTCTTTTCCTAATCTGATGTTGCTAACAGTATTTCTTTACCTTGTTTGCCCCTCCCTCCCTCCCTGTGTGTTGACCGTCTTAGCAGAATCCCTGTTCAGCGGCCTGGGTCTGGGGGCCGTGGTGGGCCTTGGTCTTGGCGCTCTCCTGCTCCTCTTGGTTCTTGTGGACATCAGCTGTTTCTTCCTGAGACACTGCGGCCTGCTCATGTGCATCACGCGGATGGTCTGCAGCAAGAAGACGGCAACCAGCGGCAAGGGCAAGGAGATGGAGGAGGGCAAGGCGGCATACTTGTGAGTCAAAGTCTATAGTATTGTTTTATTAGGAGCAGTGTGTGTCACCAGGCCATTCATGCTTGCAGAGGGAGCATCTGCTGTGGGTGTATCTTGACTTGTAGTGGGAAATTCGGCAAGATATGAGCATGCATTTATTCAAGTCAGAGACTGGATATGCAATAGTGGATGGAGAACTCAAGAGTACAAAATTTTGCCAGGTTTTATCACAAAACATACCTTTGTTTGTGCCATAGACAAATGAAATAGTGGACCAAAAGATGTTAGTATTAGCCAGAGGTGGGTAGAGTACCGTTACATCAAAATAATGTTACTCAAGTCAAAGTAAAAGTTCACATAATTACTGGAGTAAGAGTAGAAAAAACTACTCAAGTCCTGAGTAACTGTTCACATAAAGCTGTTCTTACATGACACACAGAGGTGGTAAAAGTACTAAAAGATTTTACTCAAGTAAGAGTACAGTTATTTCAAAATAAACTTAATCAAGTAAAAGTAAAAAGTATTGTGCAGTAAACCTACTCTATAGAGTACAATATAATAATGAGTACTACCCACCTCTGGTATTAGCAACTTTTGCAGAATTTGAGAAACTTTTTTGGCCATATTAGGTAAAAGCCGGGGGTCTCATGAAATAAGTAGAATTGATCTTGGTATATTATGTAAAGTAGACTATCCCCTGGCCTCTACAGCAACATCAAATCAGAGTTTGTGGGTAAGGACTTTGACCAAACACCAACACAAACTCTGGTTTGATGCTGTAGAGGTCAAGGGGGTGACTTTAGTCTTTACTCCACTACTGCTAACATTATAGAAGATATTTTAAACAGATGTATTGTAAATAGCTACAAGGACTTACAAGAGTTGAGTGAGGTCAATAAAGTGGTATGCCATATAGACAGTAGCAAAAAGGAGCCATAGTGAATAAATGGTAACTGCATGTGTTTTCAAAAGCCCATTGGATCGGAACTGATCTTGTAGAAGGTCAAGAAAGGTTTTACCTGTTTGCCAGAAGCGACGAGTACCTTCAAATCAATGCTGACTATGATCTATTCAGAACCTCCTAATAATACATCCAGGGTCAAGATACGAAATCGGACGACTGCTGAACTGCTAAAGCACTTCTGCCCGCTTTAGTCCACTATTTTACCTATGTCTATGGCTGTTCATTATCAAAACACAACAAGCAGGATGAATCTCTTCAAGCAATGTAGCGCCTCAGAGTTTGAAGTCCTCTCAAGTCCTCTATATGTGCTGGCTGTGAGAAAAGAAGCCTTCTTTTTACCATTTAGGTACACCTACAACAGCAGCCCAACCACCTTTTCAACCACAGTATGTCTCGGATAATGTCTTTTTCACCACCATGTGCCGTTTGAGTTCTCCACTCGCATGCTCCTGTCTCGACCCTACCGCTACCATGCATGTATTTGGGATATTCACCTCCATTCCTGTGTCATGTCTTCTCTTTGTGCTCTCTCTCTTCATAAGAAATGCATGCCAGCGACGCCAGTGACCCCCCCTACACCCGCCGAGACCTGTGCATGTGCGTATACCAGAAGCTTTACATTCTTTCTCTTATCATCACACTCAATATAAAAGCCCGCCCCCATAAAATTCACAGCTCAATCGATTTTCAACATTGCATCGCAGAATAATTTTTTTGTCCTGTGGGGGGGAGATTCATGGTGCCATTTTTGTGTTGGGAGTTGTCCGAGTGCCAATCCGTTGTCTGTGGGGAGATGGAGGGGGGTTACTAGGTTTTGCTGAGTCAGACTTCAGTGGCTGAGTGACTGTCTGCTTCGAAGTCATTCCCAGTATAAGACTAGCAATTCACACATACAGTTTATTAGACTAATAATTCAACACGTTTACTTCAGCCATGTTAATGCAAAGTGGTTTTACAAGCGCCCCTATAGGATTTAATCATGATTGTAGACAACATAAGCAATGTGCAAATGGAGGCGACACATTTAAAGGTATACTACCCACGAAAAGCGACCTGATCAATTCACAATCTAAACTGAGAGCAAACATGAATCTTCTATTAGGCTCTTGGACATGACGTCACGCAATCCCACGGTGCACCTGTCAGGGTAGAAAGTCCGCGGACCATTGACATTGACGTGTTATTTGGACATATACTAAACAGCTTTATTAGACATTAATTTCAGCCTAATGTAAAATGATGACTAGGGTTATGCACATAATCGTGAGGACAGAAAAACAGTGAAAATGTACTACCCATTGCTAACTGAAGAAGCTCATTACAGAGTTGTTGGGCTTAGTTTTACACAATTTCCTGTAGAAATGATCTCCATCTGTCTGTGTCCGGTTCAACAGAAAGAAACACAAAGCATTTAAGCTATTATCTAGCGACCATAAGTTATAGGAGCAAAGCTAATAAGCTAATAGTGAGCTAAGCATATTATCAGACTCACAGATTCAGTTTTACAGTCTGTGTTTAACATGTACCTTAGATAACTTTATATTACTGTGAAATTAAGTAAGTCAACACACATGGCTGATCTGCATAGACAATTGATATTAGCGATCTCTGCCATGGACTGTCTGAGGCTAAAACGGCTCAGTGTCTTGCTCCTGTGACTTTTTAGAAAGAGGATTATGCTCCTCGTAGCTTCGCTATAAAAAAGTAGTTCCAATCTAAGGTCAATTTAATAAAATCCACCTTGCGCTCACAGTTGGACAGAGCTAACTAATAATGTAAAGCTAAAGCGAGCTAGGGTTATGCTGTCGGCTCTTGTAACAAACAAATGCACAGTAATGAACAGAAATATTGAATTGATTGATTTGAGTGAAATATAGTCACTATAATATATTGTATAAAGCAGGAGATTGAAAGTGCTTTTCAGGGTCAGACACCGTAGCTACAACTACACTGCCTACATTTTCCTGTTTACATTTTCCCTGCCAACATGGCAGACAGAGGGCTCTGGGTCACGTGGGGTCTGGAGCCTAATAGATCTATTTCTATATTTGTCAGAATACAAAGGGTGCATGACCAGTTTAGATTTTTCATCAGCAGTCATACATGTAAGTTGACAAATGCTGTAGACCATGTGGATGTGGATTTTCATAAATATTTTTAGAGTTTTACAGGTGCAGGCAAACTATATACAAAATAAATGACAGATTTTACAAATGCACAGAAAAAGTGCTTATAAAGATAATTCAACCTGGAGAGACTCACAAGAAACAAATAGTCATTAGAGATGATTTATTGAGAATAATAAAATACTAATGCGCATGGAGATATATGACTGAACGTGTATGAGTATAAAGTCTTCCCCGTGCCTGGACACTGGTGGTGGCTTGAGATGACCAAGCAAAGAGAGTAGAGCGGGATGATGCAGATGAGCGCTTAGGTGGTGATGGGGTGGAGGAGGGTGGTGATGAGCGGTGCAGGTGGTGATGGGGCGGAGGAGGGTCACTGGGAAGCCGGAGATACGGTTGATTGGGTGGTTTAAAAGTGGCCGGCTTAGCGGAGATAGACAGATAGAAGGTAGAGGTGCGGCTGGAGGAGAGCTGGGAGGACGTGACGTTAGTCTCCAGCATAAGCTTCATTTAGCATGGTTCTTAAAATACTGCTGCACTACGTAATATGAATAAGTAACTGGAAAAGATAAAAGACTAAATTGAATACTTGAAGAAAAGAATGTATTGTCTGCTTGAAATCACTTTGATATGATTGGTATATGATATAGAGAGCTTTATGTTACACTGATAACAGTACCATTTGGTCTGATAAACATAGCCTATCACCAAACACATATGCAAGAATTATGTAGAAGAAGCTGATAATGGAGTTTTTTGAGAAGAGTTTGAACAGTTTTCAGACTCATTTACACCACTGAGGAGCCTTACGCCCTGAGATGAGATTTGTGAACATATGCCTTAGTGTCGTCTTTAAATGTGTTATATTCAAATAGAGCTGAGAAGAGCAGTCAGATCCATACTGTGAGTCATCCTAATCAGCTGTATCGAGTGCACTGAGATAACACAAAGCTCTAACTCAAGTCAATAGTGCAAGGCTGACAGACAAGGGGTAAATGGAGGTAAAGACCAGACCCTCAAACCCAAGCATCAGCATCAATAGTGCTATCAGTAAGAGCATGCAAAGTAGATATGGATGGGTTTAAACGTGTAGCATTCAGCATGCATACTCTCCTCATTACTGCAGCACTGATAAAGGCTAAATATTCACCTTATTATCATCAATACAGAATACAGGTCTTTTGTGTCAAACATTGAAATGATTATTCTGCTTGTTTATGAGTGCCTCTCCTAGCTTAAATGCAAATAATTATACACTGTTTACATGCCGTAATAGATAATAAACTAGACTTGTTTACATGCATTTTAAGTTACCAGTTATAATAGAACTAAGGCCATTACTGTGTGTAAGGACTAAGACGATGCCAGCGTGTAACTGTACTGACACTAGGTATTGAGGTTAGACTCATTTCATTGAAAGAGTGCTGGGTGCAGTGATCCAGTTTTACAGTTTGTCCCCTTAGAATTATACGGTTCTATCTTTAGTTATTTTTGAGTTATTTACATATTCCTGTGTTTTGTTCATTTGTATTCCTTTTGAGCTTTTTAGTTGGAAAAAAATATATAAAGTTCTATCTGTACTATCAAGCCTTGACTTTTTAAAGTGGATTTACTCAAAAGTCAGAACGCAGATAGGACCTTATAGTTCTAAGGGGATGATTTATGTTCACCTGAGGCTCTGTGGGTCTCACCTCACTAAAGAACAAATTTGCCATTGCTGATGTGATAGTTTGGCACTAATGCTCTGCACTCGAAAGTTAATACTGCATAAAATGTAACCTGCCTGTTTGCTTTACTGAATGCACTCTTTCCCAAAGAATAAACGGAAATGTAAAAGTGAAAAGTGTGACGAGAATAGGGAGAAATGTAGCAACAGGAGACAGTTAATGACTTTTATAAAAACATCTGCAGTATGTATTCTGAGGACACTCTCCACTAATGCTAATGCATAAGTCATGTTATGGTACAGGTGACCCTTTGAATAATACTAGCAAAAGCTAACTTTAAATTATTTTGATTTTGATTTATTTTTTTCAGTTTTGATGATTCATTTGACAAACTACACTGTTTAGTTGAACCTTTTAGTAACCATAGTGAACCACATACGGCTCCAGTGAATTTTGAATGATAAACTTTTACTTTATTGGATAACATGAACTTCTACTGCTTCATGTACTTTCTCTGAGCAGAACTTCTGTCTTTAAGCCCAAATATGCATGGTGAATCATAGATGCATAATTGCGCTTTCACATAGAACATACTGAACGTTATAATCAGCCCAACACAAATGAAGCCCTGTGTGACGCCTGCACCGACGCATATCATTTTCGACACACCACCAACTTTTTAAAGGAAGGGTTTTTTAGTTAGCAACATACTGGCAGCATTTAAATCAGAAATCCTGCCTGCGTGACATTCAATTAAAAATATCGTTTTAGCCTTACGTTCTCTTTTAGTCTTTGGAAACCTTAGCAGGGCTTTTGTAGACGCTATGGGACGTTTCTTTTTCCCACATTCCTATAAAAAGCTGTTTTGTGGAACAAGTAGCGAGGACTTTGATGCTAAAGTGAAGAGTGTCCAGCAGCTTTTCGTCCTTGACTGAGACTACTTGTACTTACAGATGCTTGATGTCGGTATGATAAAATATGCTTGGCGGGGAAATCAATGCATACGTACATATTTAGATAAGAGGGTAAACAAACTCCCCCGAGGCGCGGCGAGGTTCGAACCGCGGGACATCCATTTTAACTTTTGTTGTTGTCAGCTTCTACGGCCTCACTTCTCCAGGCTAGTGCTTAATTATGTTGGTGCAAGAAGAAACAAGGCGCCCCTGCTGTGAGTGGTGTCACTTCAGAAGAATACACATTATAAATGTATAGATCTGTATGCACAACAATACGTCTCAGCAGTCCACAGTGAGGGACAGGGTAATCAAAGAGACTTGTCAACAGCCATTACAGTTTCTCTTTGCTTTGTCTCAGCAGGATTGTTTTAAATGGTGTTTCAGGGAATTAAAGGTATACATACAGGATAGAAGTATGCGTTTGAAGAAGTTAAGACTCTATTTGTTTAGCATATTTTCAAGGCATTTGTCACCACAGGTTTGGGCCATAGCTCAAGTTCCTGCTGCTTTCAAAGTAGTCATTGTTAGAGCCAGTCCCCAATGGTCAGATGTGGTATTACACTTTTTTATCTTTATAGTAATATGTGTGATAATATAAGTGCATTTTTTTGCTTGGTAAGAAATCTGAATTGTATCATAACATGTTCTGTAGGTCAAATTGTCAAAAGGACTGCCAAGCTTCTACTTAGTTGGCTTTAGTAACTGTAATACACCTACTTTCAACTCATTTATAGAGAATCCATACTAGCAATTAAAATAGAATTGGAGACTGAAAATGAGAATGTCTTAATAAAACTAGAAGAAGAACATCTAAATATATCATCATCGAGCCAACAAAATGTAAAAAAAACTCTCTGATTTACAAGTTCAGAAAGTTTGGGATCAACTTGAGGCATCATTACTACTTTAAGATGTTTTCTCTTATAGAAGACATAATTCTCTCTGAGATTACACACATCTGATTGTGTTTTAGTGACCCTACCATTTGGTCAAAGTAATACAATGCAATGGACAACAGTGTAAAAAACCTTCTTCCTCACAGTTGACTGAGTCCAGACCTCCACAGTGCCTACATCACTGACTTCGTCCCAATGTGCTGCTCTAGTTGTTTCTACTGTAGCCCTCAATAAGAGCCGCATTACTTCCTTGATTTTGTAAAGTACACAGAGGCGGCTGCAGACCTCCCATATGTTGAGAATCCATCAGCGTCTGAAACCGGGTCCAATCAGCCTTTGCATGAAGTTAATGACACATGAAATTGGCTTCAGTGAAGGAAGCAGGAAGTACCGCATCCACCAATCAACCAATGGGGAACCCCCTCTGGCCAATCGCAGCATTCAGCCTTATTAGGGACAGTATCATGCTATTGGGAGCTGTTTTGCATTCATGCACTGGCTTTGTGGGACTATGAAATGGAAATCATTTCACTTATGCAACAGAAATAATGATAATTTATAGCATGGGATTGGGAAAAAACATCATATCCAGAGCTGAAAATTGTGTGATATATATATATATATATGCTATAACTTTGAATATTATTTCTGACATACTGTATATTCAATGCAATTTAAGTTTTCACAGTAGCATGAGCCTCAGTCAGCATAACCAGGACTAAACCAGGTCCAAAACCCTTATAGATCAGGACTAAACCAGGACTAAACCAGGTCCAAAACCCTTATAGACCAGGACTAAACCAG
>JAVQKC010161440.1:0-10063 GCA_036025475.1 Philypnodon macrostomus
AGTACTTTTCTACTCTTACTCCAGTAATTATGTGAATGAGTACTTTTTACTTTTACTTGAGTAACATTATTTTGAAGTAACGGTACTCTTACTTGAGTAACATTATTGGCTACTCTACCTCTTATGAAAATTACAAAGACAGTCTTGTGACTCATGTCTTCCTCTATCTTCACATATATTTGAAAGCTTAAATATCGGCACAATTTGAAGCAACACTGAAAGGTAAACGTCAATGGTCAAGTTTTGGCAGTAATGAGTTAAATTAACATTTGCTTCAGTAACTTTTGAAGTCAAATGTACTAAGAGTAGTTTTATTGCATCATACACTTTTTTCACTGTTACTAAGGTTTTACTTTATGTTGTCACAGATTCAGAGATTTGGAAAGTTTGGCCTGAATTTGTAATGTGTTTGAGCAAAGATGTACTACATTTACTAATTGTATTCATTTTTAATTTGGAAATATCAGAATTTGCACTTTGATTCGGCAAACAAAAATATACCAGACATTACATGATTAACTTTTTCACCAAGTTACTACTTTGTACTATTACTTTATGGTAATATTATTTTGAAGTAACAGTACTTTTACTTTTAATGTCTCCTCTCCCCTTCCTGAAGTGTGACTCTGTGATTCAGGGGTCAGAGGTCACCGTGAGTGGAGGTCATGTGACCCTGAGGCTGCGTCAGGATCAGGTTTATCTTAGTCTTTGGTCCCAGACTGGTTCTAATGGGATTTGGACCCTGACGCTAGAACTAGAGAATGAACTGTCTTTACTAATATTACATCAACTGTGATCCACGTTGAGAGCTGTTGTAGCAGCATGTTTGGCACAGTGGTTAAATCTAATTACTCAGCTTTGCATGTTCTCCAGGCACTCCGGTTTCCCCTACCACTATACGATAGAATCCCCAGTGGGGCCAGGACTTGTGAATCTCAGTGGGACTTTACTGGTTAAATAATATAAAAAAGAGCTGACCTTTAAGTTTTAGTCGTACGTGGAGACTAGTGTGACCAGATCATAAAGAGCTACATTTTGGGACAATGGGCCTGTGGGACAAAGCAGGACAAAGTGGGACATTGAAGTGGGATTTTGCAAATGCAGTGAAACAGTTCTAACTAACTAAATATTGTCATTCAGCAAGTCTGACAAGCCACTTAAATACTGTATATTTTCGGTTTAAGAAGTAGCTTGCTCTGATTCTATTTCTAACCAGAGTCCCTCAACTCTCAATTATTGCACCCCACTTTTATAGTAAGCCTCCTGTGCTGTATTTTTTAGTTCTCTGATTGATTGTATTGATTATAGTTCGTGTTTCACAGTGTCTCCGTTTAAACCATCTGTCGCCGACACTACACTCCATCTACCTCTATCTACTCAGAGTAATGACCAGGAAGGGGGGGGGCAGCGTTGGGGGGCACCGCCAAGTCACATACAGAACTGATATTTGTTTGTATCTCTTACTGCAGGTTCTCCAACGTACCACCACAGAAAATATCTGAGTCTCCAATTACCAGTTTATCAAACTAAACCAAGACAAAACTAGCTCTAAACTGTCTAAGGATCAGGACTAAAACAAGATTAAACAGGACTATAGAATTTGCATTGGACTGCACAGCTTTTCAAAGTGGCTTATTAAGTCCATTGCTTTGTCCCACTTAAACACACTTTATGTCCCACATTTTGTCCATTATGATCTGGTCACTCGAAGGCCTTCTTGTATTTACTGTAAATATAATGATTCATATATTTTTGTTTGTTTAAAATATGCCTATTACAATTACGCATTATATATATATGCTTTTCTTGACACTCAAAGATGCTTTACAATTTCATGCATTATTCATTCAACCAGTCTAAATGTGATCTGAACCAGGACCACATCAAAACAATGAAAACATGCACTGGGACCACTGACAACAGCCACAGATGAGCTCTGATAGACAGAGACTAGTTGTCCTCTGCTGTTGACTGAATGCTATGTGCAACAACCATCGTGAGCAAACCTTATGTCACCATGTCTCTAAATCCTTGGTTGTCTAGTAGTTTGGTGTGGAGATTAATTTATCATCTTCTCAAAAACACTCTCATATTCAAATATTTAGATATCCCAGTTCACATTTTGGGACCTGGATCTGAATCCTTTTCATTTTGATTTTGAGGTCTGTGTAGTATGGACTATGTTCTTAAGGGAATGACGCTTACCTCTGCAGGTAAGAATGATTTAGCCTACAAGACAGACAATAGATGATCTTTGTATATGATTTTTTTATATAGTTACTTTTTCCAATTTCATTTGTTTGCTCATTAACTTTGCACGGCAGAGGACAATAGAGGATCTTTGAATATAATATTTATAAATCACTCAGAGCATGGCAGTTTCTTTGTCACTGTCTTTTAGAGTCTTTTCACTTTACACTGAGGAAGACAATAGATGATCTTTGGGGATAATATTTATGAATCACTCCATGTGATGTGAGTGTTTTATGGCTGTCCTTGTTTCTTTGTCAGAGTGGCATTCACTTTGACAAAGGGAAGACACTTGGGACCAGAAAGGACAATAGATGATCTTTGAATAGCTGTAAGCGTTTTATGGCAGTTTTTTGTTTCTCTTTCAGAGTGAGAGTTCACTCATATCTTTTACACTGCAGAAAACTAGAAATACTTTTTGAACATCATTTTAAAAAATCACTGTACCCCAATCATAATATTCCATAACAGCCATTGTGAAGTAAGTAAAAGTATTTTCACTATAAAGTAGGAGCCCTAAAGTGTTTATGTCATCAGAATGAGACTATGTCCAGCTAACTGAAATGACAATAGATGATTTCTGTACAGAATCTGCAACAAAAAGTAAAATTATTATTTTGACATTTTTTTTGCTTTGTCAGAATTAGAGCCCATTCAACCTAATACACTTTAAACAAAAATCACCATAGATGATCTCTGAACATGTTCCCAATAAATAACCCTGCTGTAACGTGAGTGATTTGGACTGCCCATGTTTCTTTATCAAAGTGAGACATCAGCACTTCTTATCTTTCCACGGAGGAGGTACAATAGATGATCTTCGTTTCACCTGCTGCTGCTGCTGAAGTTATTAATGCTTCATGAGCACTTTGTCCCGCATCTGTGCTTGACTCAATGTCCCACAATGCATCAGTGGGGGCTTTGACAATAGATGGTGCAAATCACATTTAAATGAATTCCTAATATGAACAAAACTGTTCATATCTTGCTTTAGTTTTTCTTACTTTCTCTCCTATGTCTTTGGGATATTGTTTGTTCTTTCATAAAATCTTAAAACAGGAATGAGCACCAAAAACTCAAAACATTATAGAAAAGTTAGATTTATTTGTAGAAAAGTATAGTTGCGGTAAATAGAATAAACTCTGTTTATGTACATCACAAATATTAAACATCCATCAGTCATTCATCTTCATCAGAACAATATAAAATACAATAAACGAATAAATAAAACAGAAACGGGACTAAAGGAGGAAGAGGACGGGGCTCAGTCTCGTCACTTTCTTCATCTTCACCTCCAGCAGACAGGGGCAAAGTGCAAGGCTCAGGGATACAATAAAATTATAATAAAATAACACAGAAACGGGAGCTACAATCAGAGCAGTCTTTAAGGCAAAGTGTGATCCACCAGGATCGAGGCGACATAGTCTCTGAGCCCGGGAAACTATAGCACTATCCCGGCCTCTGAACGGAGCCCCGCTGTGAGGAGCTCCAGGGCAGCGGGCTGTCAGAGTGGGTGAGGCCGCTTCAGGAGGCTCAGCGGTCGGCTGTGACCTTAATGGTGCACTGGGCTGGACTCAGCGGGTGTAAGTCAGTATGAGACCGGTCAGAGGGCCTCTCTCTGGGGCAGGTTCAAAACATCCTGGGGCCGAAGCCGAACCCCAGGGGGCTGTATTCCTCGTTGGAGGGGCTGCCAGGGCTGGAGCAGTAGGACGGGGAGCAGGAGACCGAGGAGCCGCTGGTGCTCCATGCAGGACTGTGGGACTGAGGCGCAGGCTGGTGCAGGTCTGCGATGCGGATGGTCTCGGACAAGGCCCAGATGTAGTTGTGCGCAAAGCGCAGAGTCTCGATCTTTGTGAGTTTGGTCTCATCTGGAAACGCTGGCAGCACGCGGCGGAGCTCGTCCAATGCGTCATTGAGGTTGTGCATGCGATTGCGCTCGCGGTCGTTGGCCTTCATTCTGCGGTTCTTCTTCACCACGTGCACGGTGGCATCGCCGCGCCCGCGCCCTCTCCGCCGCTTCTTTTGCTCGGGCTCCACGCGCACCTCCTCTGCGTCAGAGAGAGGAAAGACGTCGCAGCTGTTGCTGTCCAGGTCGTACACGGGCTCCATGTCCAGCGGTGGTGGAGGGTCAGGTATGACCGGAGAGGAACTTGGGTCTGGGTTAGAGGCAGCAGTGATGCTGGTAACAGGTGGGTAAAGTTGGTAGGAGTCTCGTGAGCTGGTCTCGTGCCGGACTCTGACTTAAGTCGGGTTTGGTTCCAGAGACACGCGCTTGGTTCTGTGCTGTGCTCGTGCGCTGCTCGTGCCTGTGGTTGTGTGGCACACGTCTGGCCTCAGCCCGCTTATATACTCCCTTTGGACCCCCCCGGACCCACCCGGACCCCTGTGCACCCCCCGGTAAACCCTGCAGATAAACCCTCACATGAATGGGCTCTCGTGCCGCGGAGGGGGTGCGCGCAGGCGGCCGTCAGAAGCGTGCCGCTGCAGCCGCCAGCCAATCAGAACTTAGTGCGAGGCTTCAGGGCCACGCGACCCCCTTCTTCCAGAAACACAGTAAAATCACAATAGAACCACAGTAAAACCTCACGCACGAGCCCTCCTCTTTATCTGTGTCTGTTCATCCTCAGCCCTCACGTGCGCTCCTTCATTCATCTTTTTATTCTTCCTTTATTCCTGCTTTATTCACACAAACAGCGGCCACACTTCACTCCCAGCCGGACTCCTGCGGACTTCATTGGACTTTAGTGAGACTTTGACAGGATCAGGACATAAGTCTGCAAAGTCTTCGAGGTCCTAAATCAGAACGGTTGACTCATGATCAAAACAAAAACACTTTTACAGAAACATTTGCAATTCCCCTGAGTTACATGTTTGTTCTCACTGCAGCAGCCATCCTCCAGGTATATCCTACAAGAGTTTTTCAACAAGCCTATCTCGACAAGGTGAGCTTGCAGGTCTATGCCTTCCTGTCCAAAAATCTGTGAATTATGTTGAATGTTACAGTCTATAACGCTCACACTAACACAAAACACATGCACAACTGTTGGGCCAATCAATTGTACAGTTTAATTTACCTATGGCAAAAAAAGAACTTTAAAACAAAATGTATTACTATGAATTATTCCAAACTTCAAACTTGAATACATGTTCTTGTCTTTATTTAAGTCTAAACCAGCTCTATAAACCCAGTCTCACTCAAGTCTTTTCAAATCTATTACGTTGAATAAGCTCCATTGATTGCAGTTTAATGTGGCCGTAATGAGTGATTCACTGCAGCGGTTACAAAGCCCTAGTTTTCCACACTTTTCCCCTGACCATTATTCGGACTTCTCCTCGTCTCGCTGGGGTCCGGGGGGAGCAGATGCAGAACTAACGCGGTCTAGTCCGGACCAAAAGCGGTCTTAGAGGTCCACATTAATAACATCACAATGGTCTGAGCCAGGCTTTGTGCCAGAAGGAGACAACCATGCACTTCTCCATCAATTATCCCTTTGTGGCCAATTTCCCAATTCACCTCATGTAAACGAGCTGAGGGGCTTCAACTAAAAATGACAACAGAACATGAATGCAGTAAATAAGAACTAAATGTTTCGGCTGTCCATTTATTTTAAGAGTGAGTGGTCATTTACACTATAACTTTCCACTGCAGCAGACAAGAAAGGATCTTTGTTTCATGGAGCGTCCAAGTCCATTTTATTTTTCCTTTAGCTGAAAAAAACTACAGAGGATCCTTAAAAATGTGTAAAATAGGCTGTTCTTCTATTTTCATCAGAGTGAGACCTCTTTTACTCGTTTACATTTCACTGCAAAATACAAAAGAGGATCTCTGAACATGAATGCAATAAGTACAGTAACTGTTTCGACTGTCCTTTCATATTCAGAGTGAGAGGTCATTTTACTTTAACATTCCGCCACAGCGAAAAAGAGATGATTAAAATAACTGTACATATAGGATCTCTCCACTGACAAAGACAAAAGAGGATCTCTGCACATGAGGTGCTAGGGTTTTATCTCAGTCCGAGGAGAATGCATTTTAGCTTTTTACTGATTTATTTAAAGATCTTTGGTTTACCTGCCACTCATTCACAGAGCTGGTTTAGTCCATACATTGTAAAATGGATGACCACAAAGTGATTTTAAGTGGGACAATTTGAGACATGTTAAAAAACACAAAACACTACAAAATAAATCAATATTGTCATTCAGTATGTCTAACTGACCACTCATATATTGACAGCTTCAAAATATGTGGAATAACTATACAGAGTTATGAACATGCAAAATATGAATTATTCAATGACTATAGACAAATAATCTGATGGTCAAAATAGCCTCAATTTGTGGGACACTGTTCGATTCAACAGAAAGTGGGACATCTTACTCCCTGTCATTTCTATTACTGTACAGTCACAGTTTATATTCTGGTTTAGTCCTGGTTTAGTTCTGGTTTAGTCCTGGTTTGGTCCTGGTTTAGTCCTGGTTTGGTCCTGGTTTAGTCCTGGTTTAGTCCTGGTTTAGTCCTAGTGTGGTTCTAGGTCTGTCCTGATTTAGTCCTGATTTAGTCTTAGTTTAGTCCTGGTGTGATCCTATGTTTGTCCTGATTTAGTCCTGGTTTAGTCCTGGTTTGGTCCTGGTTTAGTCCTGGTTTAGTCTTGGTTTAGTCCTGGTGTGATCCTAGGTTTGTCCTGATTTAAGAGTAAAGTCATTGGGATGCACTGATATGAAGATTCTTTCAATGACCAGTTTGGCTGATTCTAATACAGGCAGGCTATGCTTTCTGTGTTTTTATATACAGGCCTAGACTGTGAACTGTGAAATCTAATGCCTAGTCTTTGCTAGATTAAATCCTGGTTTAGACCTGGTTTAAAATGCTTAACCAAATGTGCAATATCTAAAATGATATCCACAGTCAGCACAGATAGTCCCATAGTGAAGTGTAAGTGTTAAAAGCCAGTGGGGGTCCTCTGTTTAAACCAATGGCAGGATTTCACTTTGTTAAACCCACTGTGTCTCATTACAGTGAATGGTAATGTGGTTGGTTTTTATGGCACAGATTAGGTTGATGAGCTCTGTGTAGTTCTCAACAAACATCCACTAAAAAAGCTGAACTGATACTAGAACGCCACAAGAAACTGCTAAATTATGTTTTTCGCAATATTGTCATTTGACATATCCATATTGCAAGAAATGTACTCAATCTCAATACATTTTTAGGAGAAGGTCTAGGCCTACATTCTGAAAACAGTTTGGCCAATATTGATTCCTGAAAGAACATAAATAGAATAGGGACAAATGGTCGGTATCAGTCAAAATTGTGAATATCGTCCGATACCGATGTGGATCCCTAGATAAAATTGTCTTAAAGATAAAAAAAATCTAATTAGAACTTTATTTGATTTTTGCGGTGGCGCCTTGGTCCAGCGCCTGGTCACATATTTAAATGCACATAATGAACTGACTGATGCTATAATTCTACATATTTACATCTGCATACGTATGTTCATTATTGTGCATTATTGTGCATTATTTAATAAATAATCCCCAATACCGTTTCCAATTGTATTTTATGTATGTTTTTACTGCAGGGGTGCTCTGCTCTTCAAAGTCATGCCAGTGTTCATATTGATAAAAAGAGAAAATAAATAGTATAATGATGAACTTTAAATTGGATACATTGAATAAAATCTAATAAAACCATATTGTACTTTTACTATATCGTCCACCCCTAATTTACAATAAAAATCCAGTAGAGAAGATTTCATTTTGACCATAGTCCCTTCTTTGAGCCATCTGAATACATTGTTATTGTCTCTTTGCCTGTTGCAGGTGAGACAGTGTCTCTTGTGGATGTGGACATTTCTCGACGAAGGACCAACACTCCTCACCCCCCCACCCCTCCGCCTCCCCCACGACGCAGCCTCAGTCTATTAGGTATGGCTAATTTTCATTCATTTATTAGACTGGAGAAAATACATTTAAATTTTCTTTAGTTGTTTCTAGAGCTATTGGTAACACTACACACTCATAAGCATACGTTTTTCATTATTCATTGTTTCATTATTATGCTATATTATTATTTAGCAAAATATAGGACCTTTTAAGCATTAGTAACTGCCCCCAAGAGAAGTCGTAGCCTGCTGGCCACACTGACAACCCATCTATCCCAGAAAGAGGAACTGTATCTTCTGTGTTTAATTTTCCTGCATTTAACAGAGAAGTGAAAGCGATTTTGCATAACACCAGATTTCTTAAATGGTCTTTAGGTCATTGGTGGAGCATAAACAACCTCTACAATAGGTTAGTTAAGGTGGCTTAACTAAATGGCTACTTGAAATGGATGTTCTTCATCGAGGTAAATGCGTTCTACTTTGTATCACGGCTTTGGTTAAATACAAAGAATAGGGTTTGTCATTGTTGTAGTTTCCTGGCTGTGGTTACTGCATTTAGTCGATCTAGCTGTCTATTTTGGTGGTTCTCAAACGGTGGGATGGGTATCACTGGTGGTGGGCTCTTTTATAGTGGTATTCAATTCAGGTCTTGATTTAGTTCAGCGTGTGAACCTCTGATTAGGTCTAGTTTGTACACTATTTAGTCCTGATTTAGAGCTGGTTTTAGCCATATTCTGGCCTGCATCTATCTCATTAGTCCAATAAAATAGCAAAAACAAAATCTTCTGATGTGTTACTTAGAGTTTAAAAAGTCTACTGTGAATGTGGTTTTTGTTAGGATAGTATACAACAGTGGATATCAAACTTGATAACCCACAGAAAATATTTGCCTCTTCAAGTACCATTTTAGAAAGTCTAAACTGAGACTAAACTGTGCCTAAATCAGTGTAAACTATGAATAAACTAAAAGAGAGCACAGAGGCAGCTCATTTCCATGGATCACTTTCAAAATGTAATCAACTGGTCTTTGTGTCATTTCTGGCCTTCCCTAAAAATGTAATCCAAATTGAGGCAGTACTTTTTGTTCTTTCAAATTCATTCTTTCAAAAAATCCTGGAACCAGACGGTGATCCAGATTATCAATCTAATCAATTATTCCTTTTGTCATTCCTGACCTTCCTTGAAAATTTTGTCCAAATCCGGGTCAAATAGGGTAAAGTTGCTAACTAACAGTGGGACAAACAGACGGACTAACAGACAAACTAACAGACGGACTAACAGACAGACTAACAGGTGGACAGACAGATGGACTAACAGGCGGACTAACAGGCAGACTGACAGGCGGACTCATAGACGGACTCATAGACGGACTCACAGACGGACAAACAGATGGACTAACAGACGGACTAACAGACGGACTAACAGACAGACTAACAGACAGACTAACAGGTGGACAGACAGACGGACTAACAGGCGGACTAACAGGCAGACTGACAGGAGGACTGACAGGAGGACTAACAGGCGGACAAACAGACGGACTCACAGACGGACTCACAGACGGACTCACAGGCAGACTAACAGGCAGACTCACAGGCGGACTAACAGACGGACTCACAGACTGACTCACAGACGGACTCACAGGCAGACTAACAGGCAGACTAACAGGCAGACTAACAGACGGACTCACAGACGGACTAACAGGCAGACTAACATACAGACTCACAGACGGAGTAACAGCCACCAGTGGTATCCAAACCACAGTTATATAGGCCTAGTATAGTATGTTGTCCTATAGAGAAAAAAACAAAGAAACTCTGCTTGGACTAAACTAATTTGATTTCAGTTAACGCTGTACAATTTTATAAAACTATCCACATGTCCCAATAGTTGCAGACAAAAAAAATCCAGGGTTATTGGGACATGTG
>JAVQKC010161455.1:0-12187 GCA_036025475.1 Philypnodon macrostomus
CTGAAATACCTAATGACCCCCGGCCCTGAACACATATGACTAATATGATGGCAGTTACCTCTATAGCGCCCCTATAGACTGTAAGAAGAATGTAGTTGTAGGGAATTTTCAAAATTTGGCAAAAACATTCTTCACAAACATCCAGACAAATCAAAAAAGTCAAATAGACCCTTCCCATGTTTGTCATGGTTTGGGGGGGGGGGGCTCTTAATTGCTTGTTAACAATATTAAAACCCTTAGAAATCACACAATGTCTGATTAAGGTGCCCGTTGGTGACAGTTGTAGCAGACGTATGGGGCAGACTTATGGGGCCGTTTCGCCGATATACACCTTGCTGTCGGGGACGACAGCACAGGCCTAGTTATAATTTGGATTTACACTAGTAAGTAAAGAAGTACACTATAGACATTCAGTCCTGATCTAGACCTATAGCCAGTTTAGTCTTAGTTTAGACCTGGTTTAGTCCTGGCTTAAATGTGGGGGGTTTGGGAACATTTTAGGGGGTCCTGGAACCACACTAACCATAGGCCTAATGACAGACCCACTATTCTATATAATACATTTGAAGACCAACAGAATTGGTAAAAACCGTAAATATACTGAGCCAATTGTAACACCAAATCATTGCAGGCTATGTGTATGCCATAGCTTAATTAGTTTTGAGGGAGCGTAGTGAACAGATGTCTTTTATAGAGTTGATTGGTGTGTAAAGAGTCCCTGTAATTGAAATGAGAGGAGATGAAAAAAACAAAACAAAAATAACAATACACAATACATCAAATGCACTTACGGCATTTCAACGGCAGTGAGGCATTTGTTATTTCATTTAAGCTGCCTATTGTATCTGTATAATCAAAATATATCAAATTCATATTTTCCAAAACTGACTTTCAAAATAATTAAATCATCAGGTATACCACCAATATCAGTGGCATAGATGAAAAACAAAACATATGTCATTAGGCAAAAGCTCTATATTAAAGCTTTATTGACTGATCTTTGCTATTCCTGGAGTTTTCATTTACAGTATGCATAATCATTATATTACAAAAAATGAATCATATCCTCTTTAATTCCAATCGTAGTAGTGTTTTCTTCTGCAGAGGTGTGATTTTGTAGCTGTTTGACAATTTACTTAACACTCAGCATGTTGACTCTCACAAATTTGCCAAGCTGTGATACAAACTGCTAAAAGGCAAGATTTAATACCTCCATATCTCACAATACTCCAACATCTCTAGTGAATTAGCTGTAGCCTGCAGGTGTCTCTACATGTGGGCCTTTATTGACTGAATGTCGAGAGCTAAGTGTATTTTACTACCTCTGAGCTTACTGTACATAAATTGTATGGTTGTAGTATCTTAAAGCGATATTTGAGCCTGTCATAGATGTCTTATTTATAGTGGATTTTACAGGCATTTTTATTTCTTTTTTCTTTTTCAGATATCCATAAACACCAGTAATGCTCAGCCGCTGGGGCAGCAGTTAGTGGCCTTCACCAGCAGGGCGGCGCACTTCACCGATGTCATGGACGTCATCTTTGTCACACATCTGGTGGAGAGGTTGACGAGACTTGTGGAGCAGCGGAGAGATGTAAGAATAAAAAAAATAGCTAACTAGGTTTGTGCAACATGGCGTTGAAAAAGACTGAACCATGATTGGGAAGTTAGACAATTTCCTTATCTGGGAAGATTGTTGAATCATGATACAGCATTTATTTATGCTCTGCTCTTCATCATCATTTTTAACTGTAACAATGCCAGTTCTCATAAAAAAACATTGGATTGGATATATATTGAAATTGTAGGTTAAGGGGTTCGAGAAAGCACTGATGGCAGTAGTCTTCTGTACAAGACCAAAAATACCAAAATCCCCAAATCATGATCATGGCAGAGTGAAATTATGCCACCCCTAATTTAAACGCAATTCAAATTGATCACACTAGCACCTCTGTTGCCACAACCGCCCAGGGGCAGACCATGCAGCCATTATTGTGCTTCTTCAACAAACATCACACACTGTGGAAGTAAGGTTGATGAAGTCAAGTGTTGTCTATCAAGGACACAACAGCAAAAATGATAAGCAATGGATAATCACCAATTAATTAACATGTATGCTGAAAATATGCCGAATATTGCCACTTGATCAATTTTTTCCCACTTTACATCTTAGTGATTGGTCAAGATCACTTTCAAGCCCATTTGACCCTGGGCCCAATTCAAACTTCCCTGTTGACTTTCAGATTTAAAGCTACCAGTCGTTCATGGACAAATTTAATTGGACAAATAAAACAACTAATCACAGCGAGAGTGGGGCATATTCTCCTCAAAAACTCACGTACACAGCCATCGCTTCAGCACCGCGGCCACAATTCAATCGATGCCAGACGGATTAACTCTTCACCTCATGTGCTGTCCTTTTGGCCACCGCAGCAGGCCGGCATGACAATTACAGCTATGAGCACAACAGCCATGTCTTTTTTGGGGACAGTCTGTATTTGGCCTTGAGTGAACTTAGGGCTAGCCGATAATACATTTTTTGGTATATAGTATCATCCGTGAGTGAACATCTTTCGCAGCCTATCCTCGCAACTATGGGCATTAGGCGGGTGCAAGTTAGTCGCAAGGCTAACACAGAGACATACACAGACAACCGATTCACTAGAGGATCAATATCGGATTTTTGGATCACCCATGTGTGATAAATGAACATCTGTATCGGTTTATGACTTAAGGCATTTGCTCTTCTTCTTTCGCAGCCTTCCAGCAACTATGGGCCTTAGACGAGGTACACCATGGACAATGGTTAGGTAGTGGCAGGGCTAACATACATACATACACAAATAGACAGCTGTTCATTCTCAGATTGATTCACTATAGATAACAGGGGCGTATCAGGCAGGTGTAGCCAATGCAACTGATCTGGAGCCCAGAGGTTGGTCTAAATCAGATTGAATCCAGGTCTAAATCAAAACTAAATCTGGTCTAAGCCCCGCATTGGCTTAGACCAGATTTAGGTCCAAACCAGGACTTTTTAACACATACATGTCCAGTATAGCTGCCATTCCTACATGCACATACACGTCTTTGTGGATGGGGGAAGGAAACCAGAATGCCCAAAGAGAACCCATAGTAACACAGGGAGGACATGCAGACTCCACAAGGAACTGACCCAAAGCAAATGCAAGGCTTTTTTATGTTGCATTGAAGGTCAGATTGTTCAAGAGGAAGGAAGGATGATGAGTCAAGGAAAAAAAAAAATCGATATATATGCTTCCTCCAGTCCAATTACTCATGACGGAGCACAGAGGAGATATTATTAGGAAGATGCTTAAAGTTTTATCATGTTCCAGACAATACTGATGAGCCCACCCCCATTAAATCATCCATTTAAAAGAATAGTCAAATCATGCAACAATGGGGGACGTACAGTAAGTAAATAGAGCGGTTCCAACCCCGGGAAGTGATTAAGCCCCATTGGAGTTTGTAATCTAAATTAAATCTAGTGGTAATGAATGAAGTCACCAGCGCCTCCCTCACAGTCCTGAGCAGATTATGAATGTGTCCGTTGTTTTCTATGATGGATTTGAACGAGCTGGAAGTCTGCTTCTGTACAAGCTCAGTCTCTGCAAAATGAATCTAAATCAAGACCATTTGCAATATAGTTTGGCAGTCACGTCAAGATATATAATGAAAAGTGTGTGTGTGTGGGGGGGGGGGGATCTGTGGTTGATTTTGGATTGGTAGTTGGAATCCCTCTGAGCATACTTTCATTGCGTTCTTGGGCAAGACACTTAACCCACATTGCCTATGTAGGGATGTGTGATAAGTGTTTGGTGGTGGTCGGAGAGCCCATTGGCACAAAATGGCTGACAAGGATGGATAGAAAAAGAAATTGGTACAGAGGGCAGCTCATTTAGATGTTTTGTTCATGAGTCAAGATGTGTCCAGATTGGGATGCTATGTGCAGCGAAGGAATAGTGATTCTAGATTGAGGCTGAGATTAGTGCTGCCAGATAGAGGAAGAGCAAAGAGAAGCTTTATGGATGTGGCAGCAGTGGCACAGTGGGTAAGCAAAGGGTCGCAGGTTTGAATCCCCGCCCTAGTGCATACTGTTGTTGTGTCCCTGTCCCACATTGAATGAATGTGGTTGTGAGATTGGTGTTTGGTGGTGGGCGCAGAGTGTGTCATTGTGCACCTGTGGTTAGACAGGTACATTACCACCACAGAGTGTGATTGTAGTCTTTGAGAAAAGAGCTATCTCAAACCAAAGTATGAGAGGATGCAAACAATATACTTAGATGGAGGCATATGTTAAACTGTGACAATATGTAAAAGAGACATCCAGAAGAAAATTACGCTCTTATTCTTTTATGGACTGCACATATGAGCACAAAACCATATTATTGTACACACAGCACATCTTGACCTAATGAAACCCCTAGTGAGCCCAGTGCAAGACCAATGCCAGTAGCAAACATGTTGTTGACAGACAGGCTGTGGTATTATTTCCATTGTGTGACTTATAAGAATACAATATAAAGTTTTCTGTCCTGTCACAATGCTGGATGATAAGGACATCTGAAATATACGATAATGGCTATGACTCACTTTTAATTGAAAGTCCTAACCTTTAAATCCAATAACAATAACACTGTTTAAATCCCCAGTGACACCAGAAACCTTTAGAGTGAGCTCTCACACTGTACAACCATGTGTCTTCTGAATTAGACCCACTGGAATAAATATACATGCCTTATTGACAGATCCTGATAGAAATGAATTTTTGTTGCTAGTCTAGAAATCACAAATCAATAGTTCTTGCCCAAACAACTTTTTAGGTGTTCTTGTAGCTTTGAGTTGGCTACATTAGACTATAATAGATCTATTTAAACTCATTACAGGGAAAGCTCTAACTTTCTCTCAATGGCACATTTTGACCACACAGCACAGTGGTGCAGTGGTTAGCACTGTCACCTCAAAGCATGAAGTTCCCGAGTTTGCATGTTTCTCCCCGTGTCTGGGTGGTTTTCCTCCGAGTACTCTAGTTTCCCCTCATCAACCCAAATCTTGCACATTAGGTTAATCCAGCTAGGTATAGCTTGATCTGGAGCTAGGTCCCCAGATGCTCCACTGCGGCTGCCCACTGCTCCTGACAGGTTGCCCCAGCGGCATTGAAGTATCAGTCAAATGCAGAGGACACATTTCCCTATGGGGCAATAAAGTGTAACCTTAACCTAACGACATCCCTGTTGATCTAAACCAACCCATGAGCAAAAGTTACTTGCATTGAACTGCTTTGTGCCTGAATTTCCACTATATCAATAATACATGTGCCTCACAGCTTTGGCACATATTTACATTATATTGTATGTCTCTTGTATGTTTCTTCTACAGCTTGGGGACTATATTTCCGACATTGCCAGTAACATGATGCAGGTGGAGGAGCACATTTTGTGGATGGCCCAAAACGAAGCCAGGGCCTGCACCAGGATAGTCCAGTGTGTGGAGCGGATCGCTGACCTGGCTTTAGCTGTGGACAACCAGGCCATTTCTAAGGTAATAATAAATACTTCCATACTGCAATCAGGCAAAAGATTATGACAACTGGAGAGATGGGACAAATTGTGGGCTAGACAACTGGGTCAGACCATCTTCAAAACTGCCGCTCTTGTGGGGTGCAATGGTCAGTATCCATCAAAATTGGTCAAAATAAGAAGCAATAGTAAATCTAAAACATGTACAATCAGCTAATCTTCCAGGAGGGTAGATTCCGACAATGTACAGTTTGTCGGGCTGCATATTGGACCTACAGGTCATAATGTTATGCTTGATTGGGGTATACAACAAATTAGCTCAAAATCAGAGATGGGTAGTACTCAGTTACATTTACTCAGTTGCATTTACTTGAGTAACTTTTTAAATTAATTTGTACTCCATAGAGTAGCTTTACTGTCGAGTACTTTTGACTTTTACTTTTTTTGAAGTAACAGTACTGTTAATTGAGAAAAATCTTGTAAATCTAGAAAGAGTAAGAGTACTTTTACCACCTCTGTGTGTCATGTAAGAACAGCTTTATGTGAAAAATGTGATGATGTGGAAAATTTGTTCCTTGTGGCTTCAGTTTTTAAAATATTATTTATGTTTTAAGTTTATCTTTTGAAAATATCAAAATCTGTTTATTATCTTAATTTTTTTGGCAGATTACCACAAAATTAAACAGTTACGCTCAGTACTCAAATAGTTTTTTCACCAGTACTTTTCTACTCTTACTCGAGTAATTATGTGAATGAGTACTTTTTACTTTTACTTCATTATTTTGAAGTAATGTTACTCTTACTTGAGTGATTTTACTGGCTACTCTATGCACATATTTCTGAATATGGCCTCAAAGATTGAAACCAAGGTGAACGTTTATGTAGTGTGAAACCATTAAAACGGCCCTTATTGCCCCAAAAGCTATACAAACTTCATTATTATGGGTATAAAGTTCAGAGTGAGAGTAGCGGGAGGTGGGGCAACATTTTATATTTGTCATTAAGCTGGTGCCTTATTCCCCAAGTGACAGCGAAGAGAGAGAAAATTGATGGAAGGATCCAGAAACAAAGAAAGGAAGCAATTTGTCTTCCTCTGGCTTTATTCTCGCTATCAGCACCAGCTAAATTAACTTCTCATTACTCCCCGCCCGAGAACAGAGGTAATGTGTGGGACATTGAGTCTGATAATCAACCTTTGGCCCGAACCTTGGAGGGTAGCGCCATGGCGACTTCCAGAACATAACATTTACTGGTCAAAGAGGATTTCAGAGCTGACCGTTTGCCTGGCCGCTCAAAATGTGACTTTATACGTCTGATATTAGGCGGAACCTGCAATGACCTGTGAAGTACCATACAAATCACATTACATCAAAATTGAAGCCAATACATTTAGTCATACATTGCCCTATGTGCCATATGGCTCAGCTTTTTACATGATTTAATAACCAGTGATTTCTTTTTACTCAAACCTGTTCCCATATGTGTATTGTCTTCCATCACTGCTGTCTGTTGATTGGCCAATAGATTATTCAGATACCACAACTGTATTGGTTAAAAAAAAACTCTATATAGACTATTTTATGAACACAGAATTCAGTCTGCAAAAGAAATTGTGCAAAATGATATTCCTGCTACGGTGTTTCAAACTTCTGATCTAAAACGTTATACAAAATGTATAATGCTCTGGCCTCTATGTTAAAATAATATTTTGCTAGACTTGTTTCCATTTCTCTTGTAACGTTAGAGCAATATCACTTTTATGCTTCTCACAGGTCTCTGCTAACATTGCTCTGGAGGCGTTCTTAATCCGCCCATCTAACTTCTTGGGCCTGGCCTGTACGGCTCACCAGCGCCCTCCCTCCTCCTCGTCTGTTGCCTCCTCTCTACGGGACACCCCACCCCACGCTGACAAGGACACGGGCGGAAGGCAGGATGCCACGGGGGAATCGTTGCTCAACTTCAAATGCCACACTGTCAACAGCAGTGGCAGTGTCGCGACCAGGCAACTTAGCAAGGTAACACACTGCTGTACTGCTTACCGGCTAGTCTCCCCCAAAATATGCAATCCTTCTTTTCTTTGTTGAACTCTTGCCTCAGGAAACGTGGTGCTTTGAATCAGGGGCGTAACATCAGGCAATACAGACTAAACCAGGACCAAACCGAGATTGAACCAGGACTACATTAGATCGGGACACTAAACCAAGACTAAACCAGTACTAAATCAATACTAAACCAGGACTAAATCAAGACTAAATCAAGACTAAATAAAGACTAACTTCAACTTCAAAAAAATTTAGTCTTTATTTAGTCTTGGTTTAGTCCTGGTTTAGTCTTGATTTAGTCCTGGTTTAGTCGTTATTTAAACTAAATCAAGACTAAATAAAGACTAAATCAAGACTAAACAAGGACTAATTCAAGACTAAATAAAGACTACATCAAGAATAAACCAGGACTACATCAAGAATAAACCAGGACTACATCAAGAATAAACCAGGACTAAATCAATACTAAACCAGGACTAAATCAATACTAAACCAGGACTAATTCAAGACTAAATAAAGACTACATCAAGAATAAACCAGGACTAAATCAAGACTAAACCAGGACTAAATCAAGACTAAACCAGGACTAATTCAAGACTAAATAAAGACTACATCAAGAATAAACCAGGACTAAATCAATACTAAACCGGGACTAAACCAGTACTAGATCCAGACTAAACCTGGACTAAATTAAGTCTAAACTGTGACTAAACAAGGTCTAAACTGGGACAAAGACTGGTTTAAATCTGGACTGAAACAAGGTTATTTACCAGGTCTAAACCAGGTAAATAACAAGGCCCAAATAAGGTCTAAACCAGGTCTAAATTAGGACTAAACTAGACTGGGGCAAAACTGGTCTAAACAAGGACTGACCTATGTGGAAAAATGGACTGAAAAATGAGATCTGAACTAGATCAAAACAAGAACTACATGAGGTCTTGACCATGGACTAAACTGAACCTAAATTAAACCAATTCTTAACAAGGAAGTTTGAAGCTTTGAATGCTTCCCAGTTTGCTCACTTTTGTCATTTTTGACGCCTAGTTCAAATGGAAGGACTGGCGAGAGAATAGCCCCCAACTGAGAAAAGGAAATAACACATGAGAAAGTGAGCGCTCGTACAGTAGCTCACAGGCTCGGTAAAATGAATTTGACGTAGGGACTCGGAGGAGAAGGATTACCACCTGCCCTTAAGTCCAATGGTGTGTATTTTTCTAAAGACGCTGACACTTTGTTTGGGTTGGCTGACGGGCCGTGCATCAGATGGTGATAGGTGGGGTTGTACCGAGGGCAGGGCCTGCAAATGCGATGGTAATTTGGGAGTCAGCGAACATGACCACTCCCTTCATGATGGATCCCCCCGGCCTTGCAATGATGAGCCCCTGAATCAGGCGCAAGTGACAAATACGATCTTGAAACATGAGGGGCACTTCACATTTGCAGACGTTAGGCAAAACATTGAAGTGGCATTGAAGAGTGTGTTGTTTTGTGCACTGACATCAGAATCACTTTGATAAAAAAGCCTCACATGATGGGTACTAAATGTGTTTCACTGGAATTATGGTTTAACATTCTGTTTATTAGAGTGTGGTGTCTAATGTCAATGGAGGATATTTCAATTACTTTTTGAAGTGGACAAATAAGAACTAATATGTACTGAGTCGGGCAGCTTGCTAAGCATAATCCTCTTTTTTCATTGTTGTAGTGGTGTGATTTTTAACATAAGATAGACTAAATTGATACGCTATCAATTTGAAGTTATAAAACAATTAAGAAATGCCCTATTCTGGTTATGACCAAATTATGCATTGATTTAAGTTGGTTGTGTGATAAAAAGTATGCAATATAGAAATGCAATATAAAAAGTGTGTTTTGACTGGGTGTGGGTTTGGGGGAGGAACCTTTCCAATGCCCAAACAGCCATACCACACTGTCCCTCTTTTGGGAATGGTCTCTATGGGTGTATTTTGGTGGCATCTCGTCTTTTCTGCTATAGCCTGTGAACCCCCATGGAGTGTCTATTCGCAAACCCACAAATAGATTAGATAATTCAACAACTTTGAAACTAAATTAATAATAATAATAATAATAATATAATAATAATAATTAATAATAATAATAATAATAATAATAATGACTCTTTTTAGTCCATTAGATTTTCTAGGCCCCTCCCGAACACCACAGTCACCCAATCATACAGGAGCAAGGTGGGACACAATGACATTATGTGCTCGGACGGGGACCAGCGACTCTCTGGTTGCAGGGTGAACGATTACCCACTGCCGCCCCCATGTTCATGTTTACTGTATAGTGCATTCTTTTATCATTGCATTTTCATTTGATATACTGTTTGGAATATAGTCAGGATTTCAGCTAATTGGGATATACAAAAACAATAATTAAACTAAATTTGGCAGATTTTTGGAGCTGACTAGACTTTGCCGTGTCTGTTACCTGAACGATGTTAGCATTTTGAATGTATATCAGCGGGGAAGGCAACTCTAATGTGTTTGTCTTTCAGTAGGAGTGTGATTATATTTCCTCCATCTTCTTCCTCTGCTCCAGACACTGTCGAGTCTCACTGGTGTTGTCAGCAATTACAGCACTTAGCCACACTCATGCTCCGGGCCACGAGCCTGTTTATGTATATGATGTGAAAGACTGGAGGCACACTGAGGTCAGGCGGATGGTGAAGCTAAATAATAATACAGCGTCTCGGGGCCACTGAATGAATTTGCTGAGAATGATCTGATGATATCTGCAAAGACTGCATCAAATTAGCATGCAAAAGTGTTTCTGTCAGCCCACACTGGTGTTCGTATGAGTTTGATTCTGTTCCAAACAGACAGTCGAGTATGGTCTAAGATTGTTTAAGTACTAGCAATGTTATGTGTTATGATTGTTGGCAGGGTGGTTTGCCCTTACTCTCTTATCAAAACCTCTTTGAACTCCTCCAGTGAAAAATGCAAGGATGGGTCAAATGCAGAGAAAAAAATGTCAATCCCAATTTGTTGGTCAGTAAGAAGTCCATCCATCTTCTTTCGCTTATCCGAGGCCGGGTCGCGGAGGCAGCAGTCTAAGCAGGGACGCCCAGACTTCCCCCTCCCCAGACACTTCCTCCAGCTCTTCCAGGCCAACTGAGATACATAGTCCCTCCAGCGTGTCCTGGGTCTTCCCCGGGGCCTCCTTCCGGTGGGACCTGCCTGAAACACCTCCCGGGGAAGGCGTCCAGGGGGCATCCGAAACAGATGCCTGAGCCACCTCAGCTGACTCCTCTCGATGTGGAATCTGTGTTATTTCAAATCCAGTGTGGTCGCATACGGGGCTAAAATATAATATATGTGTCTAGACGTATCACTGGACTCACAGCTCCAGTATCAGTACGACATCGGTTCGGTTCTCGTAGACATCGTGAAGCCTGACGATGTTGGGGTGTTGAATTTGCTGGAGAATGAACACTTCTCTTTCGATCTCCTCTCTCCTCACCCCTCTGGAGCTGGCCATGGACTGACGTTTCTTTATGAACTTAGCTGCGAACGCCAGCTCTGTGATCTTCTCCACACACTGCTTCACTATGGCAAACTGCCCACTGAAACACACAAGGGAACCAGTTAGGTAAATATTAACAAAGCCTCGACACTCTCACAAGTTCCAATCAGACATGTTGTTAAATGGGGGAGGCAACAATGTTTCTCTGGGTGCATTTGTTGACAGTGCAGGAGCAGTTTGTGGATTGCCCTAATTTTTTACATCTCTTATCGGTTACCCCCATGGTGAATCTGTTCTCAGCCCAGGGACAGGACTATAGCTCAACATAATGGCAGACCTGAATGAAACACAATTATGAGGTAGAAACATCAGAACATTGGTAAAAGCTCCATTAGATTTACTGAATACACTGCCTGGCCACCGAAAAGTCACCATCCAAATATAAAGGTCAGCAACTCTGGTGTATTGATGATGGAGAGTCAGACCACTGTGCAAAGCCTTCTCCAGCACATCCCAGAGATGCTCAGTGGGGTTAAGGTCTGGACATCCCTGTGTGGAATTCACTCATGCTCCCTGAACCAATCTGAGCTCGATGAATCCTGGCATTGTCATCTTTGAATATGCCCGTGCCATCAGGAGGAGAAGAAATCCATCGATGGAATAACCTGGGCATTGAGTATGTCCAGATGAGCTCATTCTTTGAGCCCATACTGTTATCACACATGCAGTAATTATCCAGTAGGAGGCGCTAACCTGTTTGTTTTGGCCAGGCAGACTAAAGCGGGATACATACTGTTTGTGTTAATGACGTGATATACAGTCTTTTGTAAAAAGAGTTTAATATGTGCGTTTCAATGGCCTCTCTCACCGCCACAACCATAAACATTCAACTGAAGCCACGTTGGTGTCTTGCCCAAGGACACAGCAGCAGAACTAGGCTATAGAGGGGATTGTTCACCAATCTCCCACTAAATAAATAAATGAACAAATAAACATAAATAAATAAACTAATAATTAACAAACACATCATTTAAGAAATAAATAAACTAATAAACAAGCAAAAATAAGCTTGTATACAAGCAAACATAAATAAACAAAGAAACATAAATAAATAAACAA
>JAVQKC010161456.1:0-23568 GCA_036025475.1 Philypnodon macrostomus
AAAGTGTTTATTGTCATATGCACAGTAAGAAACATGTTTCCCTGCACAATGAAATTCTTACTTTGCTGCCCGGACTGGATGCCAACAATAAAATAGTAGAAAATAAAGATCAGCATGCAAATGAGAATATATATATATATATATATACATAAAAAAAGTTAAATGTAAACTGTTAAAGACTATGTACATATATGTGCTATGTTAGCTGTTATGTCTGCAGTAAACGGTGGTTGTGAAGGTGCTGGTAAACCGTTCAATCAGTTACATGCAACTGTATGCAGGTTACTCATCAGGTACAGTATAAATATTCTTGTGCAAATGGGGGAATAAGTGTCCAAGTATTCATGTGCAAATGGAGGTTAAGTGTCCAAGTGTGTGGGGGGGGGGGGGGTGTTATCAGCTCAGCTGTTCAAGAGTCTGATGGCTGTGGGGAAGAAGGACTTCTTTAAATGTTCTCAAACCTTGAAAACCACATTGATGGTGCCATTGTCATATGACGCAAAGGCAAGCAAATCATCAAGTAGACATAAATGTGAGCAATTATTATTATTATTTTAATCTTTATATTCATTTGTGTATTTTGAGCTGCCTTGAATGCTGTATTTGTTTAGATTCTCTGTTTATGTTAGAAGTCTCACACAATAGAAATCACAATATGTCCAACTCTCCCTCAAGTGTTATTTATATTGAATATACTCTCACTCTCTCAGCTACTAAATCAACGACGTTTTAATTTCCCATTCTGCCAGCCATTGCAACATACACCAAAGCCACAGAAAGACCAGACCGCTGTCATTTTCTTTTTTACTTAATGGAGCCATTGGGGCCCCGCTAATGCATTTTGGCACAGCACACAGGCACAGCACATTCGCTAGAGACTATTTGGTATCTGCTCATGACTTTTTTTATTATGCTTCATTGGGGGCCTGTCTTCAACATTTACAACATTGCTTTTAACCTGTACGATTATGTCTATTGCCTTTTGTATTGTCCGTTCGCCTGCAGTCTACAATACTCTGAATGTCCAGTTAATCTTCCCGGACAATTTCAGTTGGAGAGTGGAAGCGTGGTAATGGAGTAAACTTGTCACTGCTTTGGAAATAAAGTGTGTGTTCACTCACTGGCTCAAAGTGAGTTTTCTTTGGCCAGGCCTCGTGGTGTGTTGTCCCATCAGGCCTCCACTAAGTGAGGCTTTCATACATACACATAGAGACAAACAAATTACAGATGGGTGGACTGACTATATATGTGGCTGAAGCTATAACTTGTCTAATCACCTACTTATAGTGAAGACCACCAGTTTAGTGCTTTGTCTTCCACTTATCCAAAGATGTGTCATGTGTCAAGCAGAGATGCCCATTCTTCCACCTCCAACACTTCAGTTACGGGAAATGCAGCATTCTAAGTCCATTCAAGAGATGTAGTAATTGTTTGGCTACACCTTATCCACAGTTGCTTTGAGTCAAACTGGTGGCGATGTGTTATGGTTAAGGTACACATTATTGTAGGGAAATTTTCCCTTTGCATTTGACTCATCCCTCATTTGCTATGGGCAACCTGTCAGGAGCAGCGCAACCCATTACATAATACATGGTGGGGGAAGTGTCTTGCCAATGGACATACTGGAATCAAACTGCCGACCCTCTAGTTAGTGAGGAATGCTTTATGTCTTTTTAGTCATTTTCAACTGTAGTGGAGTCATGACTGGCCCTCTGACATGACTCCAACTGCAATGATGGATTCTATGTAAATAAATGTTGACAGTTAAAAATGCTTGTCAGTGATTAACGATTGCCTTGGAGTGGTTTGGAGAAAAGACACAGAGCCAGGTCACACCTCTCACAGGTTTTGTTCCAGATGTAAACCTCACAGCAGCACACCTGTTTGGCAGAACATTTCCAAAGTTTTACTATCTAAGTGTATAAGATGCATCTGCCATATGTGGTGCCTTTGGCTGATCATTTCAAACATTTTCATCAGCCAGTTTGCATGTTGTGAGGTGTTTCATAACTTCTTTAAAATACCATTATTGCGTTAATGATAGTAAAGGTGTTAAGGCAGAACAACTTAATTACAATTTAATGTTTCTGCTCTAGGCAAATGTTTGGATTGTGAACTCTGCCTACCCCACCAGCTTTGAGTTCTAGGCACAAATTGCAAATTAATCATATCAATCAGTTAGAAATACACTTGAATGTCCATAGAGAAAAAGAAACTGAATGTTTTTACCTCGGCCAAGAAGGTAATGTTTTCAGTAACATACGTCTGTCCATTCGACTGTTAGCAAATTTAGGCAAAATCTACTTTATTTTTGGATTATATTTTCAGGGAAGGTCAGCGATTACACACAGACCAGTTGAATAGATTTTGAGAGTGATCTGTGGAAATGGGCTGCCTTGATGAAGGTCTGGGCTCTCTGAGTGCTTTCTGCTTTGATATGCATTTGTCTTTTGTGGCTGGTCATGTTAGTAATGTGTTGTATCCATAACATAAAAGATGTGGCAACATTGAATTAATGAAATAAACCATTTCCATGTTATGAATGGTATTGTCATTTCAAGGAAGTAATTTATTTGTCATCTGTTTTTGCTTAATACAGTAAGTAAATCAAATTATTGTTGTGACATGGGCGTTTTTGCCTCTAAACCAAGTGGGGTGGCAGCTGTGACCTATTATCTTTTTAGACAAAGTGTTTCCTCAAAGCCACATACTGTAGGACAATAGGCTTCATTGTAGATTTTTTTTTTTATTTTCCTTTCTCCGAGCTTTCGATTTGTTTTCTGTGTAATTGCTTTCTGTCAGAAAAGTCAAGCTGTGTTTGATGTTGTGTGTGGCGCTTAGACAAACCACGAAACACTCTCCATTTATGTCACCTGACAACCGGAAGACATTAGCAGGTAGCATGTGCCACAGATCTCCAGCCCAATCTATACAAAATGACAGTCCATGTTATTATACATTGTGGTAGTCAAGCAATTAGCAAAGTGTCATAACGACTCAAGTACAACTATACAAAGACTTATCATTGATAAAAAGAAGAAATCCCAATGGGACAAACAAATAGGGGCACCCCAATAATTGTAGCAGTCCTGGGGGACACTGGACAAAAGAAGAAGCCATGGGGGCGGAGCTGGAGGACCAAACTCCAATACAGGAGACACAGTGGACACACAAACTGCCGGGTATTATAGACAAATGAACCAAACAAACCAACTTTGTGTATTTATACAAGTATTTCAATAGGCACCGGTTACAATTGCACTAATGTAATTTGGAGTTTTCTTTGTAAATGAGTGTCCAAACTACGGTACTGTCATTTTGTTGCACCTCATGTCAGAACTGGTATTGCATGATAATACTTGTGCTGAGTTGATTTCTGGTCTGTCAGCAAGTGGTCCATCAATAATCAAATTGTGTTAAGGATTTTGTTTGTTTTGTAACGTAATGTACTACATTGAGTTTTTGTATCAGTTTTTGAACCCCCTCCAGGTGCCTTCAACACGTTGTATATATCCATAGGACACAGGATGGGGGTGAAATGGTGCAGCTTTTTTCTGAAGATGTATTTTTGTGCCTAAACTCACTTTGCATAGTTTAAGAAAAACAGCTCTTTCTGGCAAACAGTAAACATTGGACGCTCAGCGGCCTCAGGTTTTGTCCAGGCCAGTTCGAGTGTGATATACAACACTTACAATATGTCGTATGAATTTTCATCTCCAATGCATTGTCTCACCAAGCTACACATGTCTTCTCCCTCTATATTCTGGCCTCATCTTCACGCAGAAAGCTTTGAACTGGGTGATTGGCTGTCTGTGAACTTTTGTCTGTGTCCAAATGTTTGGTTCAAATTTGTCTCTTTCTTAGACATCTTTAGATGCTTTGGGTTCTTCAGTGAAGTGCACTCACAGAATGGATTGGAGAAGATGATAAATGGTTGTTCAATTGTACCTTGCCCTGCACATCTGTGTATGGGTATTGTGGGATTTTGATGCATAATTCAGGGTGACAGACGGGGACAGAAGTGATCCAGATGTCTTTATACTTTGTTGTCCATTTATATAATTCAGATTCAGTGCATAGCGGTATTTACACAGTGGATACATTCAATATATGGATTTATGCTATAGAGCTCCACTCACTTGTTAGAACAGGATACATTTTAGGAATATCTGTTCAGGTTCATGCAAGGCTAGTATTGATTTAGCTATATCTGTACATTTATTAAGATTTGTATACATTTTTAATACAGTATATTCAGGCATTAATCTTGTTCTTATTTGTGTATAGGAGTTGCTGGTGCATGGACAATCATTAACTCGCATTTATTTACACGGGGCAACTTCAGTTTGTGTCTTTGGATGGTGAGAAATGTTTTTATATCAGGGAAAACTGTAGGATAACCCAAAAAATCTGTCCAATTGATAAATGAGCTTATGATGAGAAGGAAGAGCTGAGGTTATACAAAATGACAACTGTTGCTAAGGAAAAGACGCACGCCTTGCTCTGACAAACACAATTAACACCTAGACTGTACATGAGCGGCCATAATGAGGGATGAAAAATGTTATGGGTCATTTCCGGCAGATGTCTGAAGTGTGGGCAGCTTGTTTAACTAAACTACAGGGTCGTTTACAGGCCCAGGGGAACGGGCATACACATGGAGCAAGGAGCAATTATAGACTGTTGATTTGATAATTGCTGCAACAGGAAAAGGAGCAGTCTGTAAAACCTGGTTAGCGGTGTTCAGCCATGTGGTTCAAGTTTGCACCCTTTTTATTGACGTAACCAAAGATCGTACTTTTTAAATGTTTGGACTTCATTAATTAGATGTTTTTAGCTATCTTTGGATTCCTGCTCACTAATCAGGCTGATGGTATGGTATATGAAAATGCTGCTTATTGAGTTTTCCCTAAGCAGTAGTGGCTCAGGGGGTATAGAGCAGATGATTCATTAACAGGAGGGTTGTGGATTCGATTCCCGCAGAATGACTAGTTCATACTGCTGCTGCTGATGTGTACTTGTGCAAGATGGCTTTCATGTCTCTATCAGTCTGTCCCAGGGCATCTGTGGCTATAGAAAGGTAGTTTACCACCTGTAGTATAGACCCTTTAAAATGTGTGTCGGATGGAATGTTCAAAATTCCAGAATGGAGGTGACTGGAGCAAAAGTGAGTTAACTTCACAAAAAAAGTAGTGTTTGTGGAGAGATATAGATTAATTTTGACAATAGTGTTCATCAACATTTCTGTAAGGACTTGTGCAGTAAAACCAAAAAATCAAGAATTTTGTCACTGGGCAAAATCCTAACCGTATACAAATCTGGACATTATATAAAAATACAATGTGAGGTACATTCACTAATGTTTCCTAACCAGGCTCTGACATCACATACATCTTCATTTATCATATTCTGTGGCTAATGCTAATTTCTCCATTGAAAATGTATTATGGTCTTGCCTCCAGTTTCCTCCATTCAGGAATTTAGAACTTTCTGTTTACAAACTTTGAAAGGGTCTATATGAGTGAATGAATAATGTACCCAAATACAATGCTTTTTTTGTTTGCCTTAAAAAGTAGTATAGATCAAAGCCTTTATTTTCCGCTACAAATCAAAAGAGGCAGTGGCCTAATGGCGCTACAAGAACTGTATACTAAACATGTGCCCACAGCCTGTTTGACCACATTAGTAAAGTATGTTTGTTGGTTTGGATAGAGCTGCATGCTACTCATACTGTGCCACCTCCTGTTTCTTCTCCCTCCTGCTGCCTCAGGACCACAGCCAAACCTTACGTCTACACTAACTCATTCACTCCCTCATGGGACAGGGGCACTATAGTTTAGGTTCAAAACATGAAGCTACATTTGACCACAACGTGTGCCAGAGAGACACTAAATCAAGGGTTAGGGTTAGGTACAATGTGGTTAATGTTATTACAGTTTCTTACACAGTGTATTACATGATACAATGTAGTTAAGGGCTATGTAAATAAAGTGTGACCAAAAGTGCTTCTTAGTGTAATAACTGTGATTGTGAAGAGGATTTGAACAACAGGATTCGTCATAGATGGGTAGTTTGGTATTCTGCACAGTGAGCCTTCTCGTGTTAAAGATATTGAAGCCTAGTCTTTCTGTATATGGTCATTGGTTGACTACCTATATATGTGTGTTACAACAAGCAGAGAGAGCTTTGGAGAGGAGCGAGCTTGTGACATGAGAGCTTGCTCCAGCTTGTGACCAGCTTGTGTCCTGCTTCTGCTCTTCCTGACCCTTCCTGACCCTTCCTGACCCTTCCTGTGTCTTCTGCTCTGTGCTGCTTTCGTCTGCTCATACCTGATGTCTGTAATGTAGAAATCTTAATAAATACCTACCTTCAACTATTTTTCATGGGGTTATTCTTAGAGATACTACTACTTACTTTCAGGGACACTTGCACTGCCACTGCCACCCTTTAAGTGAATGAATCAATTAATCAGCTGGATAACCTGATGACCTTTGTGCAGATTTCAAACCTACGGTACACTCTGCACAGTTAGAGCAATAGACGGTTCAATATACAGCTGGTTACATTTTACAACATTAGGCTCTTATGCATATAGGTTACACTCGTCCCATGATCCACTTTATATAAATGATGGATTGGCCCAAAAACGTAATCAGTATTTTAACAACAGCTTAAGTCTTAATTACATTACATTAATTACAGCATCGATACTGCGCAAAAACACATAGTTGTAAACCAATACTCCATGAGCTCCCATGTTTGAGGGGCAGCTGCAGTTTATTTATTGGCCACTGATTAAAAAACCCAGCATTTACAATATGTCCATTGTTTGGCCTTATTCTTACTCACACATCGGTCTGGTGCCAGTTCATTTGAATGTGTTTGGTTTCTGCCAACGCTAACGCAGACATGAGATGCTAGCCAACACTCTGCTGAAGTTAACAAACACCGTAAAGCAGGATTTGCATGAACTCTTTGGCACTCCAGCCTTGACTCATGGGAGACTAACTACAGGCAGGTCAGTGATCCAGCTCTGAGCTCAGCTGGACTCCGCCATGAATGAATGATCCAAATTCCCTTGTTTTGGACAATAGAAATTATACGTGCGTTTTGCAAGCCTTAAGAGGAAGTGTATTTGACCTCTCAATTGTTCACAATCCTTCCACCTTAGTTTTCTCCTTTTTTAGTCTGACCCCGGTGTATCTGAAAGATGAGGTCAGTGTATAGACCTCACATGGAGTGCGCATGCAGCTAAGGGGGAAAGGGGGACATAAAAAGAAGAATTCATTTGTGATTTTGGTGTTTAGAGAATGTTGAGGCAAAAAGGCTAGACTTTACTTGTATAATTAAAGGCAGCTTTTAAACTGCCCTCCTAATGGTGATTTTGGGGTCTTTCCTGATCATTATTTTCTGTCTGTATCTTTGCATGAGAGGGACAGTTTTCTACCCAAAGCCTCTGTCCAACTCACTGTGGGTCTTTTGCTTCCTCCACCCATCGGCGTTCCAACAAAATGACAGAGAAAAAGATTCAACTGTCACTGAATCACTGGCACTGGAGTGAATTAAAATATTAAGCCATTTACCTCTAGTCAGCTATATTTAGATCTTTGCCAGTTTAGGGAAATATATTAAATCCATCTGAAGTTGGTTTGAAATCACATGAAAAACAGACTCAGAGTAGAAATGTGTGGCCAACTGACTCGTCCAAAAACTGATGATGGACAGATATAGCTACCCTGTCAACAAGAATGGGAACCCAACATGCATTTTTGTAGTCACAATATCTACTGATCAATGCACTAAATCAGTGTTTCCCAAAGGATGGGCCAGAACCTCAAAGCGGTTAAGGGGGGTTGAATCTATGAGTTTCAATGTCATTTTATTTCAAGGCTATACACACAATTGCAGCTGCTTTCTACAGAGGTCCCCATAATCCATCTAGTTGTTTGCATATTTTGTCTGATATATGGAGGGTACCATTCTCCCACAGGCTTGGCTTTGTCCCAAAGATGACTTCATGGCTGCTGGAGTTTTGGCCCTCAGTGAATCAAACCTGAATTACCAATCGAGATACTCACACAGCGTCAAAGAAGGCTCTAGATTGCTGGAAGACTAACCACTGATTTAAAAGTTCAACTAAGGTAATATAATAAAAAATCAGCTATAATAAAGTGATAAAATTGGCTCCCACTATCAATTGCCACTGGATTTTAATCCAAGTATGTATTCACGCTGAGAACAGGTGCATGTTAGTTGTCATAAACTTAATGTGAAACATCATAAAATGGTTCTACTATTCCCAGTGAAGAGCTTTGTGTGACACTCGGCTCTGAAACATTGACATTGTCTTTTTCTTTGGCTGTGGTTGATGATGTAAACTCCCACACAGCAGCTGTCCTCCTCTTTTTTGCCTAAAAGGAATGAAAATGTGACTGGAAAAGTCTTTACACCCACACTTCCACCATTGAGCATCAAGGTGAGACATGAATTAAAAAGAGACACAGACAGTGAATGGTTCTAAAAGAGACCTGCTGTTTCTGCCAAAATTTGAATTTGTTGCATACATTTCCCAACTGGATTCAGAAAGTTTGTCTGTGCGCTCAAATACTCATAGACAAAACCTCAAACCACATTTTTCACTGGCAATGATGATTCTAACTGTCTCTATCTCGTCCTGTGCCGTCAGTTTCCACTTCTCTGTAACCTTGACTGAACCCTGAAAAACTTTTTTCTCATTTTTGTTCCTCTTGACTTTGTCTCGGCCTATAAATCCTTGTGTGGTTTTGGTTTCAATCATTACTTAATATTAGTCGGTAACTAGAGACAGTTAAGCCCAAAATGGATCCTTTCCTCTGCCAAATTTGTAGTTATGTGAATATTTAATTGAATGAACTGATATATGTCATTGTGGTAAAGATACTTGAATGATTTTGAAATGAGTATTTTATATTTTGACTAAGTTATCTATGTCCAAATAACTTTTTTTAGTCACAGGTATGAAGGTTTTATCATGATTGTATGTTTTTGCACATTTTCACTGAGAGTTTGGATAACGCGTCTCTTAGATTCCCCAGTTCTGGTCAGCGCTCTGGTCATTTGTTCTTTCCACAGATTCACATCAGATGATTCAGGTCTACAGTCTGGTTTGACTACTTCCAGATATTGATTCCTGCCAGCCGTTTCTTTACTTTGGCTGTATACGTCTCTGTCCAGGGCCAGATCTGCACATTCCCTACATGCCTATTTTCTAACTGAGTATTTCCATGTCTGTAAAGGTGAGTTTTTACATGTTTGAATGAGTAGCATTAAAATATGTCAAAATTGTGTGGAAATAGACTCCATAGACTCAAAGATGATTCAAAGTGTTATTATTAGTGTGAGCTAATTTTGCTGTTATAATTTTGAAAATCCTGACAATAAAAAGGTGGTCAATTGAACCAAAAATGACCAAATATTGCCCAATAGAATAACACTTAATAAAATCACACAACCTTTAGAGCACAAAGAAAGCACAAACAATGGACAGTGTGTTTATACAGGTTTGAGTTCAGGGGGTTGCCAACTTCATACATGTCTCAAGAGGCCTTGTGGATAAATAATGTGTTACTCTTACATGGATGGAAAGCATGTTACCAATGCTTTAACTATGTAGTTTTTGTTTGGGCACATTTCACTTATATACCCACCACTGGGTTTGGAAAGTGCTGTGTGAATCATAAGACAAGTGTATGTTTGCATTTCTGAAATCTGAGAAATAAATAAGCATAGCATATCCAATGGCAACATCTGGATGAAGTCTTTGTGCAGTGGGCCCTCTCTCTAAACAAAACAATATGGCTCTGACGTAACCAGCTTTGACTATAGGCTTAGATTGCTGGGGTTTAACACTTTAACACTCATTATTAGTCATTATTTGTGCTAAAAGTGCACTTATTGTCAAAAGTTATTACAATGCTAATTAATTTATTTTCCACGCTGCCCTTGTCATAATCATTGAGTAGGAATGCAAAATATCAAAAGTCACCACATCAAAATAAATGATGTAGCACTGTATAGTCCCCACATGTGGACAAATAGAATGTGTTAGCAATATGTGTAAGCCAATAAAAATAGATGTCATTAAGATTTCATCCTTTTCATCTTTTGTTTAATAGTTTTTAGTCCAGCCGGCGTCCGTTTTTATATTTTAGGTTACTCTTATCATTTTGATACCACATCCTCTGCAGAACTTTTTGATCTTGTCATTTCAGAAAAAAGGTGGCCAAACAAATCAAAAATGACAAGGAGGTTTCATAAGACCACTTTTTGAAAGCCCAAAAAGTGGTGTTTGTAGACATTGATCTGGACAGTCGCTTCAGTGCACCTTGCATCAGCCTGAGTGATTGCAGAAGAGTGGGTATTAGCTCAAGCTTACATTTTTCACTGGAATTTGGGCTCTGGATACAGTTTTGCTTCATTTCACTTGTCATTTAGGACGTGTCAGGCTCATCTGTTTAAAAACACTTTCTATTAGGCATGCTGCCATGTGCACAAAATTGTTCTGTTATTGATAGCCACTGATGTGTATATGAGACTTATGACATAGGAAATTTGGACCTGTTTTTCCCAAATCCGAGGTGGATGATAGAGATTATAAATCCAATCAAATCAAATGAGGGAATGAATGAGCATCTTTGTACCAGCATTTACAATACTTGATAGCAGGCCAAGCTCTTGTATAAAGTAAGCTTTGTAGGATCAGTTTGACAAAGTGGTTCCTTTTTATTTAGCTTTAAATAGTAAGAAATTAATCTTCTTTTCTCCTGGGGTCCCCACAACAAATCATCTGCATATTGATTTGGCATTTTACTCCTGATGTCTTTACTAATGCAAATCCTCCCCGTTTATTCAGGCGTGGAACAGGCACAGAGAATACACTGATTTGTAACCTTGATGGCTGGTTTTGAAGTCATTATTAATGCTTACTGGCCTTGTATCCACAAATTGTAGCCAATGTTTTTTGCCATGCTAATGTCCTCTTTCTCATCTAGTCTACATTATATGCCTATAATTTCACAAAAGTTATATATAGCATTAAAGCATAAATTATTTACAGCATTTAGCTCAGCTGCACTGTGCTGGGGTGAACTTTCTCCCTAAAGGAAAATTTGATTGTATTTCAGCATTGTACATTTTCTCCCAGAAATACATAAAAAACAGACATCCCCTATGATTATGGGATATTAATAATATTCACAGTCCAAGTGTTGCTGGATTCGGGAAATACTGAAAACCATAATAAACAAACCACAAGCCCTTATTTGTGGTCAGACTGGCTTTCTAATCCTGCCAACTACGCCATTTTATCCAAACTTTATACATGTGAGGCTTCAAAAAGTGAGTGACCCTATATGCAAGCCCAGTCATGCAGTGAATTCTATCTGTTGCAGGTGAGCACTAGTCTCACCCGAACCCCACCCCAATCCTTTCTTCCATAAAGGTGTTACTTATGGTGTTAAGAGGTGGGTGTTGAAAGATGCCTTCAATAGAACAGCATAAACTAAACACACTTTTGTAACTCACTGTTGTTTGGCCATACAGACTTTTGAATGTGTACAACTCTCCAGTTATTATGCTTTCTAAATATTTCAGTTCATCTGTTCAATGGGGAATTTCATCGCTGATGCACTTAACCGAAGGCAGTTGAAAGTTTATTCCTGGCTTCAAAAAATTCAAACCCTGATCTTGTCATCTTCTTTTAATGACCAGTTCTATTTATATTGTCTATTTAATTTTATGGTTTACAACTGCATAAGTAAATCATCAAACGTTCATCACACATTTTACGTGCTTCAAGTTGAAGTGCTCTGGAACCAGATATGGGTTTACTGTCCTGCTCCTCCCCCTACTGTACAGAATAGGGATTTCATTCAACCAATGGCAGCCACAAATTAATATCTACTTAACCTGCATTTGGTTTGTAACTTTCATACTTTTGCACCATTATTAAAGAAGAATAGAACAACACCAATGCAATAATAATAGATTTGTAATATATTGTGTTGTATTGTGTGCGGCACTGAACAAATGCCGAAGCCTACATGTTCCCTTTCCTTGAAAATGCTCTAATGACAGAAAAAAATAAAAATAATAATAATTAATAAAATTACCATTAGTAAAGCAAAATGTGCAGGCTATCTAAAGAATCCTAATAGTAATTAATAAAAAATAAATAAAAATAACAAATAACAAATAAACACACATATATAAATATATTTACATTGCTGTAATGTAAAGTAAAAGTAGTGTCTGCTGTGGCCCCGCCCACTCCTGGCCAAACCGGAAGTATAGCTGTTGTTGTCACACTGGAAGAAAATGGCTGCTGCTTCGACTTTTTTTCAATGAAGACACAGATATTTCCATTCCATTTCGTTTTCTTGCATCGGAGTTACGGTCGAGCGCTATGCAATCTAGAAGGCAAGTCCATCCCCCTTGTTGAGGTTAATGTTGCTCCATCCGTATGTCTTAGATGGTTGTAACTTACATCTTGCCAAGGTAACGAGCTAACATGCTAATATTAGCCGTGCTAGCCTCAATGGTCAAGCATCAACGAGCTTGTTGCTGTGGAGCCACTCGTTTCCTTGGGTGTCCAGTGAACAGAATTGCATGGATCCTGATGCTAAATATAAATGCATGTTCTATATCTATTAACTTTTAAAGCCCGTAGACAAAACTATAATGTAGTAAAATAACTTCACTGTTTGCGTTTTTGGTCTACTACTGAGTTGTTTGTATGTTATACCTGGTTAGGTGCCAGACAAGCTCGGCAGCATCAATGCTATTTAATAACTTTGTGATAGTCACAGGGACAGCGCTCCAGTGGATGTGTGCTGTTTTTATGTAATGCTGTAGTAATGTTGTGCAGGGCGTGAATGGTCACTTTAGGAAGGTGACAGTGTGGGGCTGAAAGGACAGCATCGTCTACCGTCACTCCCCTTGAAGCTGGCGGTGGACCACAATGGTAACATTATATTGCATTTGTAAATAGTTAGTTAGTTAGTTTGTTTGTTTAGCCAAAGTATCCTAAGAATTATAGACTCATGTTTTATCAGAAAACACAGGTTTTTAATGTTTTATGTTTATTATAGCAACACGTTCTGGAATATGCATTGGATCGAGCCGAGGTAAGATTATTGTGTTGACTGGGGATTGCATATATTCTAGCCCAGTTGCTTTTTGCTAAAATAGTCTATTGTTTCTTATTCAGTACATTGTGGAAAGTGCTCGACAAAGACCAGCCAAAAGAAAAATCTCATCTGGTGGCAGAAAGAGTTTATATCAGAAGCTCTATGAGCTGTACATAGAAGAATGTGAGAAAGAACCAGAGTTAAAGGTTTGTACAGTTATAATGTAATTGTGTTTATGTTGATTTTAAGATAAATTCAATTAAAATAAATGGCTTTGTTTCAAGTGTGGACTAAATGTCAGCAGTATTATATCATAGTAGATTTGTAGTGTACATTTTACTACTACAATACTATGTTAATCATTCATGCAAATATGTATCATATCATTGCCTTATATGTATCATTGTCATTATTTTTGCTTCAGAATTTGAGAAGAAATGTGAATCTACTGGAGAAGCTAGTGTCTCAGGAATCTGTGTCGTGTTTGGTGGTCAATCTTTACCCTGGGAATGAAGGCTACTCATTGATGCTCAGAGGAAAGAATGGATCTGGTAAAATGAAATGACATGTGTGTTATTATTTGGTCTTATGTGGTTTTAGTGCAACTCAAATGTTTATCATGTTTCACAGACTCTGAAACCATTCGTTTGCCATATGAAGAAGGGGAACTACTGGAGTATTTGGATGCAGAAGAGTTGCCTCCAATTCTGGTTGATCTGTTGGAGAAATCCCAGGTCTGTGTTTATGCACAACCACATCTTCAGCATCAGTAGTGACAGTTGCATACTTACATGTCTGTGTTCTCCTAGGTAAACATCTTCCACTGTGGCTGTGTAATAGTAGAAGTGAGAGACTACAGGCAGTCGGGCAATACCAAGATGCCTACTTATCAGAGCAGACACATTCTGCTCCGGCCAACAATGCAGGTTAGACTCATCTCATTTAAGATCATATGAGATATGCGTTCTACCTCCCTCCACAATGGGTCCCTGTCTCATAGTTGTACTACACTTTTCTATGTTTTCATTTGTGTAGACCCTGATCTGTGATGTCCATGCCATGACCAGTGACCATCACAAGTGGACACAGGTAAAATCTTTGTAGTTTTAGTAACATTAGTCCTTGTTATTACTTGACTAAGATGTTTCTTGTTTCTTCATTTTAGGATGATAAACTGCAGCTGGAGAGTCAGTTGATTTTAGCCACTGCTGAACCCTTGTGTCTGGATCCCTCCATCTCTGTCACCTGCACGGCTAATCGGCTGCTCTATAACAAGCAGAAAATGAACACACGCTCTATGAAACGGTATTTTAATTTGAAAAATGCCTCAAGGTCAGAATAAACTTCTTTATAATGCAGTGGTGAATTGACTCGAAACATGAATAGGGGCTTTTTATTGTGAAATTTTAATGATAAAAACCAGGCTACATTTTTTAATATGTATGTTGTGCATTGATTACATCTGAAGTTTAGATGAGGTTCTGGTATTAAGACACAGCATTTTTGAATTCCCATGTTGTCTTTATAGGTGTTTTAAAAGGCATTCTCGAGCTGCTCTAAACAGACAGCAGGAGCTGTCTCATCTGCCTGTTCCACCACAACTACGGCTCTATGACTACCTCCAAAAGAGGAAGGAGCGGAAACCTGCTCCTGTCATAGACCTCAAGATTTCCAAGGTTGGAAATGTAAGTATTGTATTATTTACTCAATGTTTTTTTTCTTTTAAAATACTGTATATCTGTAAGTGATGAGTTCTTTTATAGTAAAATAGATTAAACGTGTCTGTTTTTTATCTGTTTCTTCATCAGTGTGTTGATATGTGGAAACAAAACAACTGCCAATTAACTGTGCCGAAAGAAATTGATGTAAGTTTAATTAGTTGGTACACATCCTTCTGTGTTACTTTAATGAGTTATGTTAAATCACTGTCTTTTAGTAATACTAAAATCCATATCACATCGGTATTGTTGTAGGTAGAAAAGTATGCTGTGGTTGAGAAATCACTGCAGCTCTCTGAGGACTCTCAGTCCACAACTGTGATCTGGCCCGCTGAGGTGAGTCTTAAACCCAACATTTATGCTCCATTTACAAAGATAATATGTATATGTATGGTTTGTTTAAACAACCCAGGAGGTGCTAAATTATAATACCTGTATATGCATGCATTTGGTTTTGTTCTTGCAGGAAGTTGTAGATGATTACACATTTGAATGTGAAGTTGGGGGCCAAGCTCAGAGGACCAAAGTGTCCATTTTTCAGTCAATGGGTGACCCACTGGTGTATGGCAAGATCTACTGTGCTAAAGAACCCAAAGCAGAAGAGGACAGTTCCGACCTCAAGCTCATACACCCCCCGTAAGGACACACTGTTTCACAGCATTCAGTTTGTTCTAGTGCATTTAATATTAAGTTAATTTTGTGCTTATGGTTTAACAGATTTCTCATAGGATCAAAGATAGATGCAGATCGGTAGGTAGTCCTAATAGTTTATATATCTTTTTTGTGATATAGCCACAAAGAATTTCATAGACTGTATTTGTGTGTTTCACAGGTTTCTCAATCAATACAAAGGTGTTTACGAAAAGGACGTGAAGTGTAATGTAAAAATGTCCCATAACTCTGGCACTGTGGGACAAGGGCCTCCCTCCCCCAACAAAGATATTGAGGCAAGTATTGCTTTGATTAGCATTTTCTGTTTTTCTGTATTGATTAATATATACTAAAAATACCCTATTTTATGTAATTTGCAGGGTGATAGTTTTTCTGCTCTGGTCCAGACATCTACATTGGGAAAAGGGGTGAAGCACAGGCCCCCTCCCATTAAACTGCCTTCAGGATCAGGCAGCAGTTCCTCAGGTGATTATACTTTTAAAAGCACCTCTATTGTAGACTGCTAAGGATTTTACTGATACATCTGAGTGGAACATCGAGTGAATCGGATGCAGTGATAGTTTGAGGTTTGTTTTTTTTATACGTTTGTGCTTTTGTGTCTTAGGTAATCCATATAGTTCTCAAATCAGTGGTCTACTTAAGTGTCCTACGCCTCCTCCAGCCAAAAGCCAGTCTCTGAACAGGAAGCACTCCATAGAGTTGGGCCAGGTGGGCCTGTTGTCGCCCGCCTCCCTCTCCCCAATGGGCTCCACACAGAGTCAGTATTACTTCTGTTTTAAAAAATATATATCTTGTGAGAATATGGCTAGTCATTAGGCGCAGCCCCACATAACACACTTGTATAAGCTTTGCAGTTTACAGTAGAATGCTTTCATTGGTCACGTTAACTGGTCCATTGCTCTTTTTTAATCGTTGTAGGATCAGGAACCCCTAAGCCATCCACGCCCACGCCTACGAACACACCATGCTCAACGCCACACCCTGCAGACAGTCTCACCCCTCTGTCAGTGACTCCGACTCCCTCGGACTCTTCTATGCTACAGAACCAGTCCCAGATGGCTCTCCTCGCGCCCTTTGCCCAGCAGCAGTTGGCTCTGAGTCAGACTCTGCCTGTTATGACCATCCCTCTGCCCACCATGGGTACATCCATCACCACGGGAACCACATCGTCACAGGTCATGGCCAACCCTGCCGGACTCAACTTCATTAACGTTGTCAGCTCTGTCTGGTAATACGCATTATTTCACTTGTGTTTTTACAAGGTTTGAGTTGTCTGAATTTAAAAACATTGTGGTGATTTGTATGCAGCAGCCCACAGACATTAATGAGTGGCTCCAACACCATGTTGGGTCCAGGCCTTAACCTGAGTGGACTACTGCCGCCTGGAGGACTCATGCCCGCCATGCCGTCTGCAGCACAGTCTGGTGAGATACTCTCTTCAGTATAGTGCTAGTGACATTGGACTGGTTTATTAGAACAAGTGAATCAATTTTACTTTTATGATTATTAGCACCTAATGATTATTTTGATATTCTGTTATGTTTTGATTAATTGGGAATGAATTTCATAGTGTAAGTAATACAAGTAATGTGTATTAATGTGCCCATGTAAGAGGCTTTTCCTAAATTAGTTGGTGATTATCTTAATAGTCAATTATATTTGATTAACTGTTGTAGCTCTGAGTGGAATCTCAATAAGACCCAAGGTATTATCAGATTGTAAATAACTAAATATTTGACTTGCTAAAATGTCCACAAAATAAATATAATATAATGTGTGCGGAGTTATTACGTTACTCTATAATTGCTGTTTTGTAGGAGGTCCTTTTGGCTTGAACAACAGTGCTGGTTTGAGACCCCTGAATATGCTGCAGGTATGACTCTCCACATTACTGCTTAGTTTCACATCACCATTTTTTGTATGACCCATTTTCACCGGAGAATTTATGTTGTGTGTGTCATTTGGTCAGCCATAAAAGACTTCCACACCATTGTTAGCAGCTGTAGTTTACCAGTGAATTAGTAGTTACCTCATTGTGACTGAGCTAGTGACCTCTTCGGCCTTCTCTCTCTTCTCCTCTCTCTGTCACGGCTGTGTGTGGATGACCACCTCCAGATCCCCCGTGGTCCACTCATCTTTAACTCTCTACAGCAGCAGCAGTTGCCTCAGTTCTCTCCTCAGCAGAGCCAGTCTGCCACTTCCAGTCCACAACAGCAGGGGGAGACGGTGAGCATTCACAAGCACACGCAAAGAGTCGACTGCCATTGTTTAGTAAATGGCAACATGGTGTATAATATATGTGTGTAGATGTTGAGATAGTTGAGTACACTTCAGATGAGCAAATACTGCATTGCGTACACGACTTATTCCACCTATTTTCAAGGGTGACCAGGTGGCAGATCAAAATTTAGGAAACCAGCAAACAGCGGTTATCAACCTGGGAGTAGGGAGCTTCATGTCTCCTTCAACAGCAGGTAAATACCCATACATAACAATCAACATTTATGTTCATATACTTGTGTTGTCATAGTCACTAGGTTTGATTATGTATTTCAAAGTTAGCCTTTTGTTTTAAGCAGGGCTGTGCAAGTACCGTATTTTCCGCACTATAAGACGCACTTAAAAGCTTTTAATTTTCTCAAAAACCAACAGTGCGCCTTATAATCCGGAGCGCCTTATATATGGATTAATTCTGGTTGTGCTTACTGACCTCCAAGCGATTTTGTGTCACACGGCGCTCAAAGCGCTCCGTCAAAAATGTTTTGGTATGACTTCGGTAAACTACAAAGCTCCGGGAGTCAGGAGCGTCACGGGGTAATACATACCGGTACTATGCTTCACAGTAATATTAGTAGTGTATTATTATCAGTGTTTATATATGACCCCAAAATGGCCATATCATTTTTATGTGTTACAACTGAACAAGGTTGAAAGTTATTGTGAATACGCCATTAACATTTGAACAATGTTGAGAGTTATTGTGAACGCGTTTAATCAAGTTTGACTGACTGACTTGTCTGACTGTTTTGTTTCGCTTAATGCTCCTTATGGTCCGGTGCGCCTTTATATATGAAAAAAGTTCGAAAATAGACCATTCATTGACAGTGCGCCTTATATTCCAGTGCGCCCTATAGTGTGGAAAATACGGTAATTATCATTGAACCAGTTAGCAAAAAAGTAATTGTTGATAAATGACTTAAATACACTACAAAGGACTATTTCACAGTAATGGAGGCCCTGCTTTAAATAACAATATGTACTTTTTTGAGTTTGTTCCTCATAATGAAGCATTTAAGTCCAATCAGGAGAGACTGAATTTCCCTCTGTCTCTGCTGCACTTGTTACTTTTTACCCCTGCCCTTCTTTGCCTTCCTCTTGCATCGGCTCCCTCTTTTTCTCTATGCACACTGTCCTGTTCTCTACTTCATTCCTGCGTTTGGCTGCCCTTGGATTGTCATACCGATAAACATTAATTAACCTTTGCCTTTTGCCTTCCAACTATGCTTTGTTCCTATTTTTTTGCTTCTTCTTTTATGCACCTCGCCGATTTTCCACCTTACGTCCTCTGGCCCGGTCATATCCTCCTCTCATACTGTTCTCTTGACCTCCCTGTGCCTCTGTCCCCCCGGGGCGCCCCTCTCTCCTCCCCCTTCCTCCCCCATCAGTGCTGTCCCAGTTGGGCTGTGGGCTGGACGGGTCTGGGCCCCCGCTGCCTTCTCCAAGGCTTCAGCAGCAGCACCAGCCACAGATCCAAGTAATACAGCAACTTTAACATCTATATTTATTTACACTTAACATAGACTAGTGATCATTAGACAACCATCCACACTTCCATACATGACAAGCAGGTGGCAGACTTGTATTTCTGATCAAATATGGTATTTTTTTATAGCTATATTACACGAGGAATACGTTTAAATAGAAAATAAACATGACATTACTTTAAACATGTTTTTGATACTTATGTTTTTCCATGTACATGCCTTGTACTTATTCTTTGTTGTTGATACAGTCCTATCACTTCACCCACACCACTCACTTCATCCTGTGTTGTATGTTGATGTTTTCTGACAAATTTGGCGGCCCACTGGAGCTTGCAACACTTCTGTGGCAGTAACTAACTGTGTACAGCGGGGACGTATGTTTATACATAGAAAAAGCATCTGTACTTGTCATATAGAATAGGTTTTCTTCTTCAGATTTTAGGTTTATGTATATATTTATACAGTGTAAGCATGAAGTATAAGATGTGTAAGATTGTTTTTGTCCAGTTGAAGTTGCTGCCTTACTGTAAGCAGAAAGCACGTTTGCTAAGCTGCATGTCTGTTGCCAGGGCCACAGCATAAAGTCTCTTAAAAGCCACTGGTGCTGCTTGACTGTTCCCGCCTCACTCCCCAACACACCCCAACACACCCCAACCTTTCCCAGTCTAAACCTCTCTGTCCTCTGCAAACATTAACTACTCTTTGTTTTCTCTGCACACTCTTTGTTGTATGTTGTTAAAGCTTAAGTTTAGCTTCACTAACATTGCCACGTATTGTACTCTTGTCAGTTTTAGTAAAGGTCTGCCAACCTGCAGATTTTCTTTGTCAGTTCTTACTCTAAATTATTCCAATATTGACTTATTTTCCCACCTTTCTCTCTTCACTGAACAGTTGCAATTCTTGCAGCACCAAATGCAGCAGCAGCAAATGGCTATGGGGGCAGCACCTCCTCCGGGGGGAGTGCCACGGCCACATACCGCCAGTCAACCAAGAAGTAAGAGGAAGAGGAGTACGCCACAGCCCTTGCCCAAGTCATGACAGCGTCAACTCCCAACACACAAGGACATGAATGATCCATACTGTGCTCTTGTCTGCCTCACTGTGGAGACAGCAGACAAAAAGACTTATTTGTCAATTTGTTTGTCTTTTCTAGCTGACAAATTTGTATGTAATGGTTGTAAGTGATTTTGGAGAACCAAAATGTTTTTTTTAATGGGAAGCACTATGCTTAAATAAGTATTAAGAACCTTAGTAATATTTTTGAAAAGAAAGAGGGTTCTAGTTGGTAGCAAGCTTCCACAATAATGTATTTCCTTCAGGAAGACTTGTTTGGAGGTGTGTGGAGTGAGAGGATCTTAATGCTGGTTGACCCCGGTAGAAACTGCCCTTTAAGCACGGATCCCAGCTGAGCATTTGACACCAAATCCTCCACAAAACTGTTACATGTGAAAATGCAAATCAAACTTCGGAGTAGTGCCTGGGGGCAGCCCTCTACCTCTCAGTGTGTTGGAAGTCTTTACAGTTGGTAAACCCGGCACAGGGCTCAACAAAAGGACTAAGAACAACATGCAAGATGGTGTTATCTGCTTTTGTACAGCACATTTTGAAAAAGGCATTTCCTTTTAAATAGAACAGGAGCCATGAGTAATTCTTATGAGACATCAACTGAGCGTGAGTGTGTGTGTGTGAGACATTTCTGGAAACTAAGAAATAATTTTTTAAGCGGTCTTTGTCAGCAGTTTTATTGTTATTAAAAGAAAGAATATATATTGACAGTGAAAAATACAGCTTTTAGATAAAAAAATGTGTTTTGTGTTGGGGTCTTCATTGTGCCATTTTGACACTGTGTATAACTTTGTCAATGAGCTTTTGGATTTCTCTCTGTCGAAGTGATGCACGGTTGATAGACTCCTGCAGCTTCTCTCCAGATAACGATGAACCTCCTGAACCAAAGAAAGACGTTTTTAAGCCAAACACTACAGGCCTGTCCAATACATGTATTATGGAATCCTAAGTTTGACCACATTGAGTCAATCATTGCAAGCTTTATCATCAATAACATTGGGTAGAATCTGTTTTTCACTAGAGAGAAAAATATTTTAATTGACTGTAGTAAAAAAAAAGCACAGAAAATACTTCGATTTAGTGAAAAAAGAAAGTCACTGCAGTAATGCCTCTCAAAAATAGACAAAGTCAATCTACTGGGCTTAGGAATTGCATGTACATCACATCACAGTGTCTGTCACTTTACAATACAAGACACTGCATCCAATGAAGTGCCTATGTTACTTTTGGTCATAAAGTTATATGCACACTTTTATTTTAATACAAACACTGCAGCATTGTTGCTGACCTGGTTTGTGCACAGAGCAGAGTCGATCCTCCTCATCCGTCACTACAGTGAGTTGTGATGTCAAAAGGCTTTCCTCTTCTGCTGTAGGATCCACAATCACTATAGATCTGTACAGAGGAGTACAATTATTAAAAAGTGCATATGCCTTTACGACTGTTTCTCAAACCTCTTCAATCCCAGGACCACTGTGGCATAGAGAAAAATATCACAGACCACCAAACCCCGAGACTTAGAGACTGACCCAAAAGTGTGGGCTTGTGCAGTGTCAGACAAAAGGCTATGGCCTCAATTTAGGCTAAATTTGTCTAGTTTTCAAATTAGAAGTCAACTTATCTGTGCTCATTAATTGCTCAGAGTCTTGTGGTGAGTTGAGAAACACTGAATAAAATCAGATTTATTTGTGACATCTTCCATGGACCACTTAGGGGCTCTCGCGGACCACAGTTTGAGAAACACTGCTTTACTGGAATATAGAACTGGTACAACAGACTTACTTGTCAAAAATCCCAAAGGTGGCACCTACTGGGTGCCTCTGAATATGCAGCGCATGCTTTTTCTCTGGGTTCACTTCAGGCAAGGATGTTTCTGTGTTAACTGTGACTTCTGATAGTTGTGCTGCAAAAATCAATGAGATGTTCACATCACAACAAATACTTCAAAGCAATAAACACATCATTTATTGTGATCATATTTGGACAAAAAGAACATACTGTTTTTTAGAGCAGCCAACAGCGCAATTAAACATGCATCTAGAATATTCCCATCATAGTCGAGACACATCAAATCACAGTAGAGCACCCAGCAGAGCTACAGCAAGATCAAAACATGATGATGACTACCTTATACAGAATTTATCTTCAAAATAGTTTGAATTGTTGAAATTACCTTTCCTCTTTCAATGCATAGGTCTTCTGTTTTTATCAATTCAGAACTGTAATTCACACAAGCTTCATAAGTAGAGTCTTAACCAAAAACAAATATGTATGGTTGCAATCTATGTTTAATATACCTTTCTATAATATCTGCAATGAACTGACTGGCCGCCTGAGCTTGTTCCCCAGGTGGGCCAGGCCGAAATCGTGAGGAACACAATGGGGGCAGATCCACGTTTGGCACTAAAATGTAAATTAAAATTAAATTATATTCATATGCTGAGTTGCGATATCAAATATAGACACATTTAGCTTTACTTACCAATATAACCTTTGCCAGGTGCTTCTACTGTGGGGTTTGCAAGTTCCTGCCAAACACAAACAATTGACATAATTAATTACTAATGAGTTTTAAATAGAAATGCACAGATATATCGGCCCAACATCGGTATCGGCCAATATTCACATTTTTGGCTGATATCGATATCGGTATCGGCCTATACATATGGCTGATGGTAACCCGTTGTTCAAAAAGGATAAATTCTAATATTTAGGGTCAGAAATAGTCAGAGAAAGAAAACCCCAATCAAAATTCTACATGTAGGGAGACAAAATGTAGTAAAACTAATCATTATGGATTAATAAATACATTTAAGGCAGTCGTTTCTACGGAGCCCGGGAGAGGACATCAAAAAATAAATAAATAATACGAGGCCTCGAGTTATTAATACGAGCGCACGAGAATCCAAACACGAGCGTACGTGTTATAACACGAGCGCACGACAATCCAAACACGAGCGTACGTGTTATAACGCGAGCGCACGACAATCCAAACACGAGCGTACGTGTTATAACACGTGGGAACGACAATAGAGAAACACGAGCGTACGTGTTATTTGATAACGCATGGGTATGGACAAAACACACGCCAGATTTCACTCAAGACACAAGACTTTTGAAAGGTGGAACTCAATGAAGGTAACTACATCATAGTTTTATAGAATGTATGGCTTAATTATAATG
>JAVQKC010161457.1:0-13169 GCA_036025475.1 Philypnodon macrostomus
ATGCACTTTTATTGAGCCAATAATTCTGCTGAACATAAACAAAATTGCGTGAATGTTGTCACATTGATCCGGGCAATTGTATACTTAATGTACATATGCACATTACAGAGGTCAAATAAAGAATGCCTCTATAGCGCCCCTATGGGAATCTGGACACACTTACTTTGGCAGAGAGAAATTAAACTTGGTACACTGATTCTCCACAGTGTACCCAACATAAAATATTATTATGACCCCACCCTACAACAAAAAGGAAGTCGTCCATTTTGAATTAAATTTGGGAGGTCAGGTATATTTGACAGCCTCTAACGTGCACATACTTTGCCTAATTAGGCTCAAACCTGAAATACCTAATTACCCCCCTGGCCCTGAACACATCTGACTAATATGATGGCAGTTGCCTCTATAACGCCCCCTATAGACTGAAAGAAGAATGTATTTTTAAGGAATAAAACCATTCTTCACAAACATCCAGACAAATCAAAAAAGTCAAATAGACCCTTCCCATGTTTGTCATGGTTTAGGGGTGAGGCCTCTTAATTGCTCGTTAACAATATTAAAACCCTTAGAAATTACACTGTCTGATTTTGGTGACAGTTGGGGCAGACGTATGGGGCCGTTTCGCCGATATAAACCTTGCTGTCGGGGACGACCGCAAAAATAGCATTTTATTTACCAGCTTAAATGTATGTCTATTACAATTTGCGTTCTGAAATTACTGTTGTGTGTGTGTGTATATATCACACTACTTACGAGGCTCATTTTGCAGTGCTAAAATGGCAGTATGTCTTTAAGGTAAACACATGAAGCTCAGCCCTGAAGCAGAAGAGGTGGCCACATTCTTTGCCAAAATGCTTGAACATGAGTACACCACTAAAGACATTTTTCGCAAAAATTTCTTCAAAGATTGGAGAATGGTACAGTGTCTGCTTTGTAAATATTTACATTATATTCTTGAATGAATGAATGAATAATGCATCATGATCACGCTGTTCTGCTACAGGAAATGACATCAGAAGAAAAGGGAAAAATCACAGACCTGAAGAAATGTGACTTTACTGAAATGGCAGAATACTTCAAGGCACAGTCTGAAGCCAGGAAGGCCATGAGCAAAGAAGAAAAACTGGTACCATGCATTTTCATTTAGTCTTGCACAGCTTGTATTAACATGACATGCAAAGAGGTGAATAACCATGTCTCGATGGTGACTTGTCCTGCAGAAAATAAAAGCAGAAAACGAGCGCCTTTTGCAGGAGTATGGCTTTTGTGTCATGGACAAGCACAAAGAGCGCATTGCCAACTTTCGCATTGAGCCCCCAGGCCTTTTCCGTGGTCGAGGTGACCATCCCAAAATGGGTATGCTCAAACGTCGCATCAGACCTCAAGACATCATCATTAACTGCAGCAAGTGGGTATCTGTCTGTGTTGTAAGGGGCTATATATTAATGTTGACTTTAAGCATCACTTATTAAGGGTTGTTTAATTGTTGCTCTACTGCTTGTAGGGACTCCAAACATCCTGTGGCCCCTCCAGGCACTAAGTGGAAAGAGGTTCGTCATGACAACAAGGTCACTTGGCTTGTGTCATGGACGGAGAACATTCAAGGCTCCATTAAATACATCATGCTGAATCCTAGCTCTAGGATAAAGGTAAGATGACTAACAAACTTGGGTTAAATTGGGAATTATGTTTTGGTGACTACTTTAGTATAAATGTGAACAAACAGTGTTTAGTTGGCCCAGAGACACTGAACTCTGCATTCTTTTAGAAATTCAATTTGAATTGAAACTGGAATAATGAAATTTGTCATATCAGGATTTTGAAGACACAGTCATCGGTTTAACTGATCTGACATTTTAGTTATGATCAGCTTATTGAAGGGCAACAGTATAACAAATTGGCATTCTCTTGGTTGGACATCCAGGCATCTAGAACTCAGCGCATTAGCAATGGGTTACGAAGGCGAACACAACCCCATGTGTTGTCATGTGGCATGGTGCACTTATTACACTTATTATATTGCACACTAGTACATTTCATGAGCTTAAACACTTACAAACTCTGTCTTTGAGGAGTCTTTAAGTTTAGACTTCTAAACTCCTGTTTGGGTAACTTACCTAATCAGTGCAAAAGCAATGATTAGGTAAGTTACCCAGACAACATTGGTCTAAGTGGAGCATTTATTACATATTGACAAACACTATCAAGTCTTCACGTCTACAGCCTCATTTAACATTTAAGGGATAAAGAGATATTCATATTTATAAATGCTATGTACATAGACTCATAAGATGTAAATTTGGGCAATTTCTTCTAGTTTGACTACACCCATACGGGTCTTGGCTCATGCTGGATAATTCAATTACTTAGTAGTGATTCCTGGATGTGTTACTGAAGCAGTCAATATAATCACTGGTGTTTTTTGCTTCAAAAGTTCATCGAAGACTAGAGATGTGTAAAAAGGTTAGACACATGTTCCCATTCAGATAGTGATACTATACAATGGTACTGTGTATATCTGAGCCCTGACATGTTGGTTATGATTAACTTATTCAAGGGCAACTACTGTGTATCTGAGACCCCTTAAAACAATCTGTGTAACATAATGAATTGTATTGTCCATGCATGTAAATCTCTTAAGGGCGCCTACCCACTGAATCCTGTTTACTACTGAGTGCGGCTTGCGTTAAACATAGACGCGGATCTAAACCAGCTCGACATGAATAATAAAGTTAAGATCCCTCTCAGTCAGTCCTGTTGATAATCTCATCACATTTGTTTCTATGATCTTTATTTGTATGTTTGGTGCTTTATGTGATACGTGAGTCAGCCTCGAAAGGGGGGACCTCCGCTTCGGGTCGTGCAAGTCACACACACAAATAACCTAATTATGCACCACTCTCGGGAGACTCCACAATAGATCCGTTAAGATGTGTTTTAATGCTCCACACAGACGGTGGAGTTTATCGCCTCTCTCCTACGTCACTTTTACAAATAAGTCTCTTCATTGGCGCCAAAAGTTCCGATTTTCCAACTTAATTTTCCCCGCGTCTTTCCCACATGCTTTCTCTTGGTTCACCTCTACTGTGGCACAGGACCTCCAGACATTCATTCTTCCAGACTTCACATAGACTTTACAAAGGAATTGTCCGGCGTGACCGCAGCATAAGAATTGAATAACAGTCGCCATATATGACACAAGCCTCCATGATCCATGTTATCACAGTTGAAGCACTATTCTAGTCATGTGATCTTGCTTTGTAATAGAGTACATTTTTACATTCCTGCACCTGTTGGTGATTCATCTGCAGCATTGACAGAGATGCATACATTAACACGTCATAACCTTTTGTTCCAGGGAGAGAAGGACTGGCAGAAATATGAAACCGCTCGTAGACTGAAGAAGTGTGTGGACCGTATCAGAAACCAGTACCACGAAGACTGGAAATCTAAAGAGATGAGGATCAGGCAACGGGCTGTGGCTCTATACTTCATTGATAAGGTGAGCTTAAAGGCATTATTCCTCCCCTCCCTCCATGTTTAGTGTGGCTGAAATGTAGTAATGGATTTAGTGCGTGCTTAAATACAGCAGGCATGATGTCTTTGTAAGCCTGCTTAAATCCCTCTGTCCTGATGTGCTCTAGCTGGCCCTGAGAGCGGGTAATGAGAAAGAGGAGGGTGAGACTGCGGACACTGTTGGCTGCTGCTCTTTGAGAGTTGAACACATCAAACTGTATCCAGAGAAAGACGGAATGGAGTACGTGGTGGAGTTTGACTTCCTGGGTAAAGACTCTATCCGCTACTACAACCAGGTTCCTGTAGAAAAAAGGGTACAACTCTTTAATGTATTAAACAACTGGTACTAGCACAATCTGCAGACTTTTACAATTGTTGTCTGCCTCTAGGTATTCAAAAATCTGCAGTTGTTCATGGAAAACAAAGAGCCCGACGATGACTTGTTTGATCGACTAAATGTAAGTGAAATATCAACTATAGAATGTTTTCAAATATTTCACTGGCCATATTTTTTATTTCTTTATACACTTTAGACTTCAATCCTCAACAAGCATCTTCAGGAACTGATGGATGGTTTGACAGCCAAAGTGTTCCGTACTTATAACGCCTCGATTACCCTGCAGCAGCAGCTGAAGCAGCTCACTAATTGTATGATAGTAAAAACCTAAATGGTGCATTTATTTATGGTTTGTTCTGCAGTCAGTTTTTAAACTTGTAACTACTGTTGATTTTGTTTAGCGGAGGACAACGTTCCAGCCAAGATTCTGTCCTACAATAGGGCAAACAGGGCTGTGGCTATTCTTTGTAACCACCAGAGGGCTCCACCTAAAACATTTGAAAAGTCAATGCAAAACCTGCAGACTAAGGTATACATTTCCTCCTGTACGTTGCAGATGAGATTAAACACTCACTACTGTCTGTACTAATTATGGCTTTTATTCTAGATTGATGCAAAAAAGGACCAGCTTTCAGATGCAAAGAGAGAACTCAAGAGTGCCAAGGCTGACGCCAAAGTACGGAAGGATGAGAAAACCAAAAAGTATGTAACTTCATAAATGAACCCTTTTTGCCTTGAGGCACATTAATAACTCGTCTGTGAACTACAGGGCTGTGGAGACCAAGAAGAAGGCTGTCCAAAGAATAGAGGAGCAATTGATGAAGCTGGAAGTGCAGGCCACTGATCGGGAGGAGAACAAGCAAATTGCCCTTGGCACTTCCAAGCTCAACTACCTGGACCCACGGATCTCTGTGGCTTGGTAAGAGACCGCGCCAAAAAATGAATTTGCATCAATTTGAACTACTTGGGTTCTAACTTGCCGTCCTCTTCTAGGTGCAAGAAGTGGGGAATACCTGTTGAGAAGATCTACAACAAAACCCAACGTGAAAAGTTTGCCTGGGCCATTGACATGGCAGATGACGACTATGAATTCTAAATCAAAGTTTGTGGTTTTAACTAAACTTCTTTTTATCAGACACTTTTTAACAGTTTCAGAATATCAGATACTCAAACTGAATTGTGCTGGATGGCCAGTCCTGAAACGGAGCGTAAAAGGCGAAGATAATGTATCTTTTGTGGATAGGCAAACATCTGATCTGAGATCAGGCATCTAGGCTGAACTATATCCACTGGAGGAACTCTGAATCTATCTTGGCCCCTCACTAGGAAGATGCCAGAACTCTATGGTCCTATAGCTACTGTATCAGCTAAAACAAAAAAAATGCTTTGTATTTTCTGTTCACTTGCTTTGTATTTTAGCTCTCCCATTTATTATTAATGGATCTATATTTTGATAGAAAGTTCAATCAAATGAATTCCTTAAATACACCCACGCGCCTTTGAGGAAGTAGAGGTGTGAGTTGACTGAGTGTTGTGTGTGTGTGAGAGGGTTAGAGCGTAGCGTCTGGTAGAATGAAATTTTTAAACTGGACAATGAATTGTTTAACATAACAGATGATCTCTGGGCAGGCAAAGAGTACTGCAAGCATATCAATATTGACGTAAGCAAGCCGAATGTGAATATTATTTTACAGCTTCTATCAGGGATTTTCTTCAGTGTAAATGTGAACCATTCATCACCTGTGTTGCAAGTATTCTTTCTCTTGCTTTGCCCAATCCACGTCGGATTTTTAATTTTAACAATTGTTCCACGAAAAAGTGTTCTGTTACTTGAAGATGATGCTATGATGTATTTAAAGTCTAAATGGAAATTGTTTTTCCCAGTAACTGTGTGAAGGGACATACTTTGCCAAAAAAAATCACCATCTGTTACAGTTTTAGACAGGCTTTTAATTGTGTAAAGATTGAGGAAATGTAACATTTTATGTGAACTATGTTCATTTTATTCCACTCTTGCAATAGGAAAATGTAATTAGCTGTAAAGTCAACATCCTATTCTTGTTTATTATCTTTGTCATAGCCTTGGATCATGTTTGAGTTAATGCTCATTGTAGGTTGAAAATAATGAATAAAATCCTACAAGTAAGATTCCTTGCCTTTTTCTTTGTTTTAGTATTGTATGGCCTTCATTATTTGGCTCATAAGTGCAATTCATGTTTCTTTCAATTCATTGTTGCTTGTCAGTCTGTTGCCTGCATTGTTTGTGCCAAAAGTGTACAAAGCGGAGTTACAAGTTACATAAATGGGTCTGACTCTTTGCTGTCTTTGACAAAAACCCTGGTTCTGCCCTTGATCCTAGCTGTATTGTCAGCCTATCACCAGCAGGTGAGGCTGCATGCTTTACGCAGCTCTTTGTTAGGCTCCACACTGAATACACTTAGTGTTTGTAGAATAATAGCTCCTGACTCCTTGAAGGTGTGTCTTCTCTAAAGGATGATAATGACACATTGGTGCTTGGTGAGTATTCTGTTTATTCTGTAAAGATTCATAAGTGTAGAAAGGATGATAGAACAGTGCTTTATGATCAGACTATTTCATAAAAGTTTTAAAGTGATCATAACACCGTAAGTCCAGATTCCATTTATTTCAAACCAAAATAAATTTGTAACATTCGACACAAGTGCATACACTGCTGGTAGGAGATCAACCTCCAATTTCACTTTGGATGGTATAGCACCGTTCTTAGCTATTAGCAGCTTAACAAAGATGCAGCTTAATAGGATTCATGTAGTGACTGTATGTTTATATAAATAAAGAAAATTCAGAGGAGAGCAAATAACTCCTCATTTGGCTCTCTAGCTAGCACAAAATCTCACTCTGTCAGTGCCTAGGGATCAAATTGATAATTCGTTTTTTTTTTTTTTTTTACAACAATTGCCTGTAACAATATTTTTACAATTACAGCTTAAACATCTCCAAGTGTACAGAAAGCAGCACATGTTTTTTTTTCACAGATAGACCAACAGTGACCATCAATGCAAGGGTATGGTTTTTTTTTTCTCTTTTTTTTTTTTTACCAAGACAGCACAGTAGCTGAAAAGCAAGGTGATGGACAGACGGTCATAAACACATGGACAGAGCTGAGTAAGGCAACGTTAGCGTGACAGGCTTTTCTGTTCATTTGCAGGGCAGTGTAGTGTATTGATCATCACAGCAGTCAATACCTTTACTGTGGGGCAGTGTGATTTCTTTTTTTTTTAGCATTGTCTTCATTAGTGCATTTTATATAGTCTCTTGCGTGTAGCTGAACTGCAAAGTGATCACCAACATTTATACATATCAAATAAAACATGTTTGATTGCATCTGGACTTACAGTGACTATAGAAGAGTAAATAGAATTGAATAACCAAAGAACGGAAAATGTAAAATTCAAGGCAGTGCTGAAGTACTGGTTGCTAAAAAAGTAAAAAATATCACAAAGCCAACAATAACAATTCCTTGACACGTCACGTTTGTCCAGTCAGTACAAACCCTCTTTTTATAGTGCAGATTCAACCATATACTGTATTCATATATATATATTTCTCCATCTGACCCAGAAACAATCTCTCGGCCCTCTCCTATCTTCGCTTATTCAAGTCAGTTTTCCAGTCAGTGTGCGTCTTTTCTCATTCTTTTCTTTGATCCCTCGTACTGACCTCATTGTGCACCCTCCCCACACAACCACAAAGAAGCATGAAAGGCTTAAACATCACAGGATTCAAAAGGTGAGAAGTTCTTTCTTTTGACGATGGCGGGACGTGATGGCAGATGGAGTCGGAGGAGGAGGGGCGGGGGTATTCACAGTTACAGTCAGAGTCCTACGGTCCAGCTACAATCACATCTGCTGTCATTATGAACACTCTGGTACGAGACCGCAGCCACGGAGCAAGCCAGCTTTCAGACTTGGGCTTCCTCTGGCAAGACCGCGGCCTGTTTCATCACACCTCCAGGAGCTCCATCCTCAGGCGGTCCCTAACATCAACATATAAATAAACAAACAGACAGACAGAGCAGACGCAGTCAACATGTGATCTAAATGACACAATGCTATTACTGCATAGTGTGAATAGTACAGGTCTCATAGAAAACCATCTCACCAAAGACAATTGTCATGATTTATTCACAAATATTAGCATGCACTCTCAATCTATAATTCAGCAGCCCAGACTCAAACTCATCTAAAAATAGCTGGTTAAACAGAGTTTTGATTTTGTAAATAAGCTCATCAGTACCTGTACACCAGACTGCACTGACTACAGACATGCTACAAAGCTGTCATGCTTTCATCACTTCACCTGGCTCATGTTGAATTTTTATTGAGAAATAAAACTGAAAATCACAAAGCACTTGTGACATGTGTCCTTACTTTAACCACACTTTTAAGTTCCCTTGTCGTACCTGGCCTGATTGGTATCAGTCTGTTGTTCGATGAGTGACTGGTTGGACACTGGCTGCTGGTGGTTCTCTGGACTCTCTGACCAAGGCCCCTTCAGAACTCCCACTGGTGCTTCCTCAGGGCCTCCTCGCATAGCGCTCTCCTTGGACCCCATCAGACCCAGCAGGGGCGGGTATGTATCCTGCCATACCATCTGCTGTCCTGAGCCCAGTCCTCCTTCATGGTGCTTGATCATGTCTTGCTCAGCAAGTTTCTTTTTGTCTAGAATGTCTTTCTGTAGCTCAGCTTCAGAGTCTCCATGACCCCTGTGTGCCTCAGGATCTGCTGGCAGGCGCTGGTAGGTCTCGAGCCACTTTAACTGTCCATTCTTGTGGCTGTAGCGGCTATCACTGAACCAGCGTACCACCTCAGACTTAGGCAGGCCTGTTTGCACACTTAGCTCCTCGTACTGCTGACTGCTTGGCCAGCGAGTGCTGGAGAAGATCTGCCTAAGGATGTGCAGCTGCTGGGGTGTTTTGTTGCTCCACGGAGGAGAGAAGTAAGACTGAGGGGTGGACATCTCCGCTGCCTCGGACCTGTGATCATGTACAGTCTCAGGTGTAGTGTCGAGTTCATTCATCTTCATTCTTTTGAAGTTGATCTTAATGGGGTTCATTTTCAGCTCGGGGCCATTTCTGTCTCCTGCGAGAGGGTCTTCATCCTTGATGAGTTGCTGTAGGATTGACATGCCTTTTATAGAAAAGTCTTTGTTGGGTTTATTCTCATCTAAAATGGATGAGTTGTTCATAGTGATGACAGTAGTGCTGGTGTTTTCAGTTGGGGATTTGCTGGCATGGTTCAGGCTGGGGGCACCATCGATGCAGATTGTTCTGGGGTGTTCGCTGTTAACACTGTTGTGGGTGTCGTCATTAGACTTACTGCGGGCTTGGTCTTCTGGACTGATGGAGCCGCTGTGATTGTTACAGGTGGGGGTGGGTTTGCTGGTGTTGGTGTTAATCACTTGTTTTTTTGTACCGGTTTGTCCTTCCAATCTGGTCGGTGAAGGGCTCTTCATGTTTGGTTTGCTGTTGATTTCAGTAACACAGTGCTCTTCATTATTGCTAATGTTGGCAGAGCTGTTGGTTGGGCTGTTGTTGACCAGTTTCCTGTTGACAGTTTCACCATTACTAATGCTACTGCTGCAACTGCTGCTCCGACTGCTACTGCTACTGACACCACCACTGCCCATAGGTAGCTCCAGCCCGACGCCATTACTCTTCACTGGCTCCACAGTGGCTAGAGTATTTCTGGTCAGTAGCTGTGGTGTTCTGAGGGCAGATGAAAACCGTGGAGGCAACACTTGAGTTGAGTACGACACCCTGGTGACATTAGGGTTGGTTGACATGTTGGGTTGTTTAGCAATGACGCCACCAGGTCTGGTTTTCATAATGCTGTAAGGAACTTTGGCCATCGGCAAGTTTGGTCCTTTAGAGCCTGGATGGACTGTGTGGTGAGTTACAATGTGATTGACCTGCCGTGGGGCTGCGGGCTGTTTGTGAGGTGCTCCACCTTGGAACACTGTGTTGAACATCTTCCTTCTGGCTTCTTCGATCTCTTCAGGAGACCAGCTTATGCCCTGCTTGAGTCTTTGGGCAGTGAACCACAGTTTGATCTGCTCTTCTGGGAACTCAGACACCACTGTTAGGTAGCAGAGTTCAGCTTTGGTCGGATATGGGAACTTGCCAAAGGATGTTTTGAGAAAGCTGCTGGTGTCCATGGCTGCATCATATGTTGGGATGCTGCTCAGGGGGATCATTACCTTTGGAAGGTCCTTATTGGAATCAGAGGACGGAGGGGAGTAAAGGGAGGGAGTGTGCTGGTGAAAGACTGGGTTGGACACTGTTGCTGTAGTAATCTCATGAGAGACAGTGGTCCTCGGCATAGCTGAGGCTCCAGAAACACTGGAAGCCCCGTTTTGAAGTTCAGGCACATTTGTCATCTTGCTGGGGTCTACATCCTTTACAGGATCTATCTTTCGTACCTCGACTGTGTGAGAAACCACAATCTTTTTGTGCTCCCCCTTGGCTTTCATCATCTTTGCAATGGGCGTTTTGATTAGGGGGATGCCCGATTCTTTGTCTTCTCCACTGTCTGTGAACAGGCTCTGCTCTACTGTTGTGATGCCATCCCTCTTGTTGACGGTCAGGGAGGCAGTAACCAATCCCTCCATTATCTTTGGGTGGGTGTTGGCATTGTGTAGAGCCAGAGTCTCAAAACGAACCACTGACATCCCACAGTTCAGGCAGTAGAAGGTGGGCTGGGCCCTGAAGTCTAAGTGGCAGTTGTGCATGTGATCCAAAAAGTAGTTCAGATCTCTGGATTCGAAACGGCAAGAGGGACAGCTGTAAGTGCCTCCTTTTTGCGTCTCATTGCCACTTTCGGACTTCTGAGAGCTGTGGCCGGACTCCTCTCCGGAGATGCTGAGTATGCTATCTTCTGGGATTGTCGGTAGGAGCTCTGGTAGTGAGCCCAGGATGATTTCCTCTCGCACATGTTTGGATTTTGATGGTATCATGCAGGGTACAGTGGATTTCCTCTTGCTGGCCATGGTGCTTCTCTGAGATGGCTGAGTGGGTGGTTGGTCGTCCGGTTTGATGAGAACAGAGGGCGGGTGGATAGTGGAGAGGGTTGAACTGACTTTAGTGTCATGGACCAACCACAATCATATCACAGTGTTGCTTCATGCCTTCAGACGATGGAGGACTCCTGTCACATGGAGGATCCTGCAAGAAAGAAAAAAATAATGCAGATTTGTTCATTTGAATCATTGGCGGAGAGATTTGGCATGCTGCAGCAAGTCCACATAAAGAATGATGTGTATTTATTTTTCAAATTTGAGCAGTGTGAAAAAACAGAAAAATCTGTCACGTATGAATAGTACATTACTTGGCTGTGGTTTACTTGATAAGAAATTAACAGCATGAATTATTTATGAGATGAATTACAGTAAGCAGAATACAAAGGATGCCAATAGCCCCACACAGGATAATAGGTGTAGGTGGGAAAGCAGTGTTATAAGAGTGGGAAGTGTGCAGCAATTACAAAACAGTAGTGAGATACTCTGGGGTTTTAGTTTAGACAAAAAATCCTTAAAAATTACAATCATTAAAAAGTCTATACAGTATACACTAGTAAAAAAAAGATGCCTAAAACCTAACCTTGGTTCAGTCACATTTCCAGGTATATTGTTGTGCTAAGTCAAAAAATGTGAAGGTTTTCTATGAAATCTTTGTTTCCCTAATACTGTAATAAAAATGATAGTAAAATCTCTGGGCACAGCAAATACACATACACCTACACACCTTCATTCAGTCAGTGTTCCTTTTTATTTACTTGGATTTACAGAGTACTGTCTAGCTGTCACTTTTTATGAATTTTGAAAAAAAAAAAGAGCGTGACAAACAACAAAGCCAGAAATGACAGTCTAACCTTGATGATATTTTACCATTTTCTTACAAAGCTGCCATAGGCTTGGAAGCTGAAAATATTGATGGCAGGAATCCACAAAATGTGTTTTAGTTTTGTGAAATATAAATTGTCTGGCTCAGCATCTAAATCAAGTTTTTTTTCTTCTCCTTTTTCTTTTTTTGCCCTAGCCAGCAGCTCTGAATTGGTTAACATCAGAGAATGAAAATTGTCCTCAGAATATCCCAGAGGTTTAGCACCTATTGAGTGGGATGCACTTCACTACTCCATAATAAGAGCCCTAACCCCGCAGCTGTTTCCTATTGCGTCTGCTGCCACTAAATAAATCCAAATAAACTACACACATCTGAAAAATATTAAATGCTTATTGTCGGCAGTGTTATTTGAAATTATGAGAACAATGTACTTATTTCACCAGTCTGTCTTTATTTAAAACCTGTGTCTACATTATGCAGTGATGGCGAGAGTGAGCACTTGGGGAAGAGACATTTTTACATGTGATGTTACACTGTACCACCTCAGTGCAATGTGGTGTCAAGAGTGAGAAAAGGGAGGTGCTTGTATGTGTGTTTCGCAGCTACCAGCCGCTGTTGATGCAGGGTCCAACATTTCTCATAAGGTCTGAGAAGGTTACTCCAAACACATCTGAAGCCATTTACAAGCTGCCGGCTCTAAACGCCTCATCCTACATTTGTTCACGAGCAGCACGACATCGTGTGCATGCATACAGAATACAATACACAGCTTACTAGCTGCACAAATCCATTAGCAAACCACATCCACCGGCTTTCTTCTCCAACAATACTCCAGTCGTAAGGATGGATACGGATTGTCTCTGCCGTCTTGGATATTTCTCTGCTTTTAGCTCCAGTTTAAAAACTCTATTCTCAAAGCCACAAATATTTGACCGTGTCTTGAACAAGACAATGATACACACTGGTTAGTGATTCAACAGAAACGCACCTAGTTGTTTTAACACTGGGTAAGAAAAAAGATGTAATGTTAAAAGCACATCTTGTCTCTCAAATTCACTAATTTGGGCAATAAAATACATATAATTATTGCTTGCAATATGGTGGTAATTGCACAAAATGTACATATAAAAACATGTGTGATACATCAACGTACGTTTTGAGGAAGTCTTACTTAATAGTGCATTTGGTTTCCTGAAAAAAACCTCAAGATTTTAATCACACAATAACATGACATTTGGCATTATAATACTTATATATACATATACGTAATACATATACGTACATAATACATTATATAACTTATATATACATATACGTAATACATATATACAGTGAAGAAAACAAGTATTTGAACACCTTGCTATTTTGCTATTTCTCCCACTTAGAAGTCATGAAGGGGTCTGAAATTTTCATCGTAGGTGCATGTCCACTGTGAGA
>JAVQKC010161459.1:0-10016 GCA_036025475.1 Philypnodon macrostomus
CCGGCAATTCCTTTTTGAGTTATCGCGTTCACAGCTAGGATCTGCGGACGCGGACGCGGACGAACACCGACGTGATTCCATAATATCGGCGACACGCTGTTTTCGCCGATATAATTACACAAATTTCCAGCCTATCTCCTCAGGAAGTTATTGGAAAACTGCTGCCCATATAAAACAATCTGTTACCGCCTGAATCTGGAAACATCCTTTCAAAGACATGAGTTATGAGTATATGGTTGAAACAAATGTATGTAGCAGCCCTAGTTAAGCCACAGGAAGGCAAGGTGTTGGCATCCAGCTGCTGTAAAGGGCTACGAGCAGGTGTGACTGTCAGAGTGGGGGAAATAGATTGAGACCCCAACAAAAAAACAGTGTCCTCGAACTGTTCTACACAATGTCATGGTCGTCTTAGTGGATTGATGACATGTTGAATGGATGGGTATCTAATGTTGTGGAGCAGACAGTGGTCAGAATTTTCTGTATAGCCACGATTCTTAATCTTTATCAGTGTACAATAGCATCCCTTGTGTGATGCTAACTGGAGGAGGTGGGAGGTATAGATCCATCTCAGTTGGACAAAGGAGCCTCCGTACCATGGCGCTAATGTGGAGACAGAAGTGGTGTGATTTACACATGCTGACAGAAGATTGCATTTCACTGGTGGCAACTGTGGCGAAAAGGGGGACTGACAGCATAACCTTGGGCAAATTGGAGACATGGGGCAAAATGAATGTTTGTGATTGATTTAACGTTATGGTGCTCATATGTAGTCACTATTTAATCAGAACATTAACCGTCATGTAGGACTACTCCCCATCACTTACTGTAGGTTAATTGTATCATTTATTGCCCATAGATTGTTATTTTTTTGGTATCTTTTGTGTATGCAATATAAATGCAATACACCATCTTAAAGCATGGTTAGCTGTGAGTAATGCATGCTAATCAGCACCTAACACCTCTCCATTATATGAAAAATATTTCCAAGATTATTTTTTTTTATAAAGACTTATTGCAGTAAGCAGCTCATTGTGTGGGAACTGAAAAGGATTTCGAGCTGAGCTGGCTGCACACAGGGGAAAATATTTTCAGACTGCAATGAAATAGCCTTAGGGCAATTTATTCAATTATCCACTTAATAATATCGCAGTTGTTTTTGTTACAGAATAATGCAAAGGTTAAATTATGTCCTCATGTGACCAAGCCCTGATGATACTCACTGATGAGAGCCGACGCACTGTTGAGCTTCGGGTCGTACGAGCACTTTCCTTTTCCCGACTCCACTCTGCCCGGCTCCAAGTGGAAGATTTCCTCCTGAAATGGGAAAATCAGATGAAGACGGCAATAAATTCAGGGCTCTTCATCTTGTCACAGTGATTCCCATTTGTGGTTAGAGTGAAGCAACGTAGTGCTCTTTCTGACTCCGGGGGGAGCTGCACGGCCTGATGGGAATAAAGTATTTGAATAATGAGCGAGTGTTCATACAGAAAAATACATGCAGAAAGAAAAAGGAGAAATATCTAATCCATGCTATGCCTTTCTGCGGTGACAATGTGTCATGGGATGTCCCATCGACATAATAAGCTGCATTCCAGAGACCGTATTTTCAGGCATTCAGAACCACTGGCTGAGTGGGACCACTGCTGACACTGCTGGCAGAGTGCAATGGAAGCTGAATGAATGATGCAATGTTTAGCTTTATGGCACTGCTGCACGCAAACGCTAACAGCTGGTTAACAGAAATATGTATGTGAGTGTGTCCTGATGAATTAGTGAATGTCCTATAACCATCCACCTGAACTAGAACAAGCCCAGCCCTAATCTAAATGGAAACATCAGTGGTTTTCTGTCAGTGCTAAAACAGGGAGGAGATGATGGCAGAGCTCCAAAACTCTGTCATTCTTTCATACATACACCTACTCAACTCTGATTATAATCATGAATAGGAGTCAATGACATATGACTCGCAAGATGTTCCAATAAAAGGTAATGTTTATGTTCCTATGGCCAAACTCAAGTAACATGTACAGTACATTGCAAGTGTTTATAAGGCACAAAACTAAATGTACATATGTGGTGTGTCCGCTGTAGTGAAGCAGCCACCTTGACAAGCAAGCAAAAACTAAACTGCATTGCAAATTAGAAAGCGTAGACATCCGCCAAGGCAGCTCGTTTCCACTCCAATACTTCATCCACTGAACATTTCATTCAAATGGGTGCAGTACTTTTTGAGTGAAGTTACTAATAGTACTAATATTAATAATACTAATTTGTTTTTGGATCACGGCCAAAATCTAACCAATTGGTCAAATGTGTACTTTTTGAGTTAAGCTGTTAACAGATAAACAATGCAATCAAAAACATTACCTCCTTGGTGGAACACACAGAAATGACCAAATTTGACACAGACAATGAAGTTAGAAACGTGACAAGGCATTATGACATGGGATTATCTTTCATGGAGAGCTCAGCATGCTTAAGGTTATGGAGTGAGTAAACAATGACAATGAAGCATGCTGCCGATGACCATGAGCTCAGGTATGATAAGAGCTACCATGGTCCACGCCGCACCTTAATTCCCAGAGTCTCGTGCACTGCGCTGGGTTCTGCTGCGCGACTAGCCCTTCCCCGGGCCTGGGCCATCTGCAGATACAGGGAGCTCTAAAACAGGACACAGCAACACCAGTTACCCATGACAGAAGAAGACCTCACACACAAGAGTCCAAATGAACCTTAACAAATGGGGATTGGACAGTAGTGGCTTGCAAAAGGAAAATATATGGAAGTGGCACAGTCATCATCTGCTAGACACATGGTTGGTAGTTTGACTCCCAACAACACTTAATAATGTTGGGCAAGACACTTCACACTTCTTGCTTGTATGTATGTGTTGTATGATTGGTCATAATCAGAGAGACTGTAGGCCCAGGGCACATGTGGCCAGAAAGGACTCCTATTTTGTTAGGATACAAAAATAACAGCTTTCTTATTAATGGAGTAAAACTGGAACATTCCACCGTTTATAATGAGGTGCCCACTGCCCAATAGTGAAGGCTGGTGTATAGGGGAGAAATATGACACACATTGAAGGTAAACTTATAAGGTGCACAAGCGAATACTGCACTTAAGGGAGAATGAATTGTGTAGATTTTGATTTCAGAATCCCCGGGCCGTGATTAGTGAACAAGTGGGATACTTAAGTCCGAGCGAGGTGTTTAAGGAAGTATGAAGAAGCAGTAATGCCTGGTCCTGTTTAAGAAATTTAAGAGGTCCTAGTAAAGTGCTTTGAGACTAAACAGAGTAAGTCTAACAGCTCACTGGGGACAACAGCTGTGTGGTGGTCACGCTGCAGGCTGCTCTGCCAGACACAGAGACACGGTGTCATGAGCGGGACTAATGATGGAGGAAAAACCTGGATGCAAGAGCGTACATGTGGTTTCAGCAGGTATGTTGTGCACCATTTATTAAGAGACACACTGTTTATATTCACATTACATTTATTGCCATTATACAGTAACAAGAAATAAAATTAACTACAGGCTAAAAGCAATCTCTGGTCGAAATAAACACAGTCTGAAAGAGTGTCAACTTGAGAGGTTGTGAAAGAAGAGAACAGGAAAAAGCTATGACCTACAAACCACAATTTTACTTTATTTTACCACAGATAATTAATGTGAAGCAAAATGTAAATGTTCAGATAATTTGGATACTGCTTCATAACCCCGTTGTGTTAATAACTGGGCTAACGTGTCAAAATTTGTTTTCATCCTCATTCATTTTTAAGGTGTTGCTATCAATCCTATCTTACTATTTTGCGTTAATATTCCCAGTGAGACCCCCGCCTAAATACAGTATAATATAGTATTTGGTGCTAACCTGTGGCTTGCGTCCACGGTTGACAAAGGTGCAGACTGGGTTGTATGCTCCGGTCCCACAGACGTACAGCTGGGTTCTGTTCCACGGCTCGATCAGACGAATAAAGTTTGCGCACTCATCCTATTAACAAATAAAGACAAAAAAGTACATATAATGGCTGATGTCAAATTAATACAGTTTACGCGACAGTTGTAAAATTAATAACATTTACGGTAAAGCAAAAGTTTTATACAAAGCCTTTGTGGACATTAATGAAGCCACTGGACCATTTCATTTTACTCTCCTTGGCCAGACAGTAGGGAAGCAGCCTTTTTATAGCGCTTGTACAGGTGAGAATAATTTTAACAGCCTTTCCACATTAGCACCAGGGTTTGATATTAACACAAGCCAGCCAGTCAAATGCAGGTACATTTTTAATTGCATTGACAAACACTAGTCTGTTCAATTGTTTGTTTGTTTGTTTTTTTTACATTCATTTTACATTTTACATTCAATTTCCCAACTAACTAACTTTTGGTGTAAGACTCAACCATAAGCTAAATCACCTACATTAAACAGCTCTACTGAGGATTCAGCACTCATACTTACATTGGCTTCCTTCCCGCTCACAAGGCACTCCATCCTCCTGCGTTCGGACACCGGCCAGTGGATCTGTAAATGGAGAATATGTGCAGTTACAGCCCAGCCCGCTACACATCGTCGCTATTTATTGGATACTGAGGCTAGAATTGCAAAAGGGATATCCAGCTAGACCAATATTAGTCCTAGAGGAATTGTCATAACCTCATTACAGTTTTAACAAGCTGATGTGAGAAAAAAATGAGATCGAACAAAAAGAGTAGTTTTCTGAAAAGCTGGTTGTGGGAATGTAATTTCAGTATTAACAATGGGATGAAATTAGATGATATGATATTATGTTACTTTACTTCAGAATTGTGGTTATTATTTAAGTAAAATGGGCCATTGGCAAAGGGTTTAGTAACACTTTTTGATAATAATTAATGTTTCCCATATTACATGGTTCTTTATGTAATTTAATACCAGCTTTGTATAAGGCCAAAAGGTACATTTTAAGTGTATTCATTTAATTATTTTGGGTTAAAACCAGGTCAAATTTTGGCATCTATTGTAATATTAGTAGATTGTCAAGTCCTTTAGTCCTACATCTAATCTGCCTATAAGCTAATGATAAACATCTTACAATATGAGGCTCCCGGTTGATGTCATGGAGGTCCAGGGACAGGATGTGGTCTTTGCTGCCTACATACATTCGATCATGGTCCTCATCCATTCTAAGGATCCTATAGTCTGAGGTGTTGAGCAGGTAGGCGAAGTGATGGGCTGTACCCGTGGCTCTCATCTCTATAGACACAAAAATACACAACCATTAGTGACAATCAGTATGCACTCAACATACATTCCTCTTACAGCTACTGCTGTAAAGTCATGCACTTATCTGATGGTTTTCCACTAACGCTGCTGAAACTCAACACAACACATCACAGACAAGTGCGACTGAGGGTCTGTCATATTGTGTTGATGGCTTAATACCACCTGGGAGAACTGAGAACATGTGAGCTCTGATCTCTCAACAATAGCTCTCTTTGAATGCCCAACCAGTCAATGACAAATATGTTGACCACAAGTTCCAACAGTTTAGTTACACAACGTTTGTTTATATGTTCCAAGTGTGCATTTAGATTTTTGCATAATTTTGAGTTTGCAGAGGAAAGCCATTTTATGTTGCCACACTTTTTCCCCAGAAAGAGATCCTTTATTTAAAAAAAATAAAAAACTGGCCAACCTGGCCTGTCACATGTTAACTCAACCAGAGCAGTACAATGCACAACGATGTACAGTATATAAATACATTTAATTGGTTAGCATAGAACCTATACAGTGTGAAACACAAGCTTCAACTGCACATCTACCTTTGTGTTCTATATTTTGTTTGTTTTAACACCTAATAGAACATCAAATAACTAACTGCAATACTCATATTAGTGCTTTATGTGTTTTACGCCCTCAAGCTTCCTATATAGTTCACCAGGGACCACATTATGCTATTAGAAGGTCATAGACGTGTGCACCTTTGTTGCGAAAATGCATCGGGCACGTCTCCTCATGTCGAGAGTAACTCAATCTCCTGCCTCCCTGCGTTGGAGTGTTTGTTTGATATGTTCTCATGGGTTCAACAGTTGCATACAGCCTGGGGTAGAGAGGCCATGGCTAAGACAGGCCCCATGCCACACCAAAGACAAACACACGCATGCACTATCTATAGGGGAGAGGCGTTAAAGGGTGGCATTCATGTGTTATTGGACAAACAGTGAGGTTTTAGTCAAACTCTAGGACCACTTCCCCTCATTCTGCAGCAGATGACCACAGAGAACTTTTTATGTGTTGACTTAACTGGACTGCAGTGTGGTGGAGGTAAACCAGACCATAAAGTGGTAAATTCATACTATAGTTGTGCATGGCCAGAGGTAGGTAGAGCAGGCAGATTTTATATTCAAGAAAGAGTATTATATATCGCTCAAGTAGAAGTAAATAGTTATTCAAATAATGATCTGGATGAGTACTTTTTAACAACATGTTACAATTGAAACCATACGTTGGCTTGTAATGTACCAGAGAGAGTAATTTATTTAATCAAAACGTTACTCAATAAATGTAACCGAGCATGTATAACTGGTGCCCACCTCTGTGTTTGCTTGGCTAATTATAAATAAAGGAATCCTATGTAAAACATGTTGGACCTCCAAACCCATGTGTTTTTTGCAGTCTGACCCAAACATTCCAATGAGGTTGTTGAGGTGCATTTGAGGAAGAAGACGTCCGGACACCAAAACATGCACAGCCACAATCATGTCCGCCATTGGGCCTTAAAATAAACACCATCTCCGGCCCTTTTTAAACAGTCCCCCTATGGAATCTGATACTGCCCTTCCTTCAAGCCAGATCTAAATTTAACATAGGGCTTACATCAATAAGCGCGCATTAATAACATTAGATCCGCTAAATTTAAACATTTTGATTGAATGACTTTGAGTATTTATAGATTAGCTTGATGATGGACAGCTGTCAGAAGGCCTGACTGCAGCATATGGCCAGCCACTATGTATATTTGTATAAGAGGTTTAAGTTGAATGACAAGCCCCAATAGACTAGCTTTGTTATAGCCTGCCTTAAAATACAAAAGACAACTATGTGATAGGGCTGTGCAAAATCCCAGTAGGGGTTGGTTTCCATTTCTCCATGCTAGAAGACAATACAAATAGATTATTATTCAGTCATTCAAAATTAGGTAAAAAAGATTATTTTTTTGTTTTATTGAAAGCTATTAATATTTTTTCACATTTAGCTTGTGTATGTACAGTAAATCAGCCCTATACTATGCACTGATGTTGCCAAGGGGTACATTCCTGCAGTAAGTTGTCAGTGACTCCTCAGCGTGTGTTTGTTGTCAGAGAGTAGCTGGATGGGACCATCTGTCAAACTGGAGTGGGAATGTGCACAGTGCGGTACATAGCAACAACACACCCAATGAGAAGCTGCATAGTCAACATCCCGAATATTATGTGACACTCCATGTTGTTCTACTATGGTGTAATCAAGTCCAGTACAATATCTACACTGTAGGTCTAATACTAATGTAAATTAATGCATGCCAAGTCCAGACATGATGATTCAATGAGGTCACTTATGAAGAAGTTGAATCCTGCAATCAGAGGTGGGTAGTACTCAGTAACATTTACTTGAGTACATTTTTAAATACATTGTACTCCATAGAGTAGCTTTACTGCACAATACTTTTTTTAGAGTAATAATATTTTGAAGAAACTGTACTCTTACTTGAGTAAAATCCTTTACCCACTTTTTTTAGCTTTATGTGAAAAATGTGATGATGTGGAATTCCTGTTCCTTGTGCCTTAATTTTTAAAAATATTATTTATGTTTTTTGTTTATCTTTTGAAAATCTCTAAATCTGTTTATTATCTTTTTATTTTTTGCCAGATTACCACAAAATGAAACCAAGGACTTGAGTAGTTTTTTCACCAGTACTTTTCTACTCTTACTCAATTTTTGAGTAAAATTATTGGCTACTCTGCCCACCTCTGCAATATACATTAAGAACAGCAGTAAAAAGAGGTTTGTTTAACCAGCCACAATGACAATGCCGGATTCAGGGACTCACAACAGACCGAACCACCCACACGTTTTGATGCTTATGCTTGTGTAACTATAGTTCATGTAATATATCACTTTCATGGTTTGCTCACAGATCATTTATCAGACAAAAGGCTGAGAACAAATTTGTAAAAGCATTCCAGCTACATTACTCCCATTCTGTCTGTTGTCTTCAGCCCACTGCTAAAGTCAAGCCTCCCCAAATGAAATGTTGATGGACGTTTTAGCATGGCAGCAGACAGGGCCACAGTTCAGACTACTATTGAGACCAGCCCAGCAGGGCACTGGCAGCAAATAGAGGTGCCCGGCAAACAACAGCCATAATCAGCTCAAGACGACGTGCTGAGAGCAAGCAGCCATGAGCCGGGTCATGACCGGGCGTGTAGTGTGTGGTGCCAACTTTATGTAACACATTATAAACACATTCCAAACACAAAGAAAAAACAATATATATTTAATAGATTTCCCAATTGAAACCTGAATCAGCTGGCCTTTCAGGTTAGTGTGCCATTAAGATCTATTCCTACTCTCTGGATTCACCGTGCGTCTATACATTACAGTTTGTATTGAGTGTTGAGTTGTGGGAACTAGCATCACCTTCAGGAGCCGTCAGTACAACCACTGTCTGTGTCCATCAGACTGGGGCGAGTGGACCGGATCACCTGCTGTATATTCTCTACTCATGTACAGAACACCCAGGCAACACAAAGAAGGAGAAAATCTGAGCTCTCACTGGGGCCTTTTTCTTATTGGCCAGTGCCGGCGTGCCAGTTACCAAGTCTGTAAATGTGGTAAGGGACAGAAGATCAGGTTGCCTCTTTCTCCTCTAATAGAGCTATTGCCATTTCTCAGAGGGGAAGTGCTGAGTATCTGAAAACAAAGGACATGCTGTGTGCGAGCCAAAGTGAGCCCACACCATAAAGTACATGAGGATTTTGTTTGGCTCAGATATATACACCTACATATATGTACATCTCTGGACTGGACCAGGCGCTAAACCTCCGGAGTAAGTCTATATGCTCTAATGTGGCTGACAAACAGCACAGTGGTTCAGCTTCTGTATAAGCTGCCCCTGTAAAACAAATGTAGTATGTGGGATACCAGAGCTGTGGGAGGTCAAAACTACAAGACATTCTATGGATTATGGATAATACATGCACTGCACTATTCTTTGGTTTTAACTCCTGGACCAATCCTTAGGAAGAGTGTATTTTTAAAACTAGGCCTGGGTCAGTCAGGTAAAAAGATGTGGCTTACTGTCAGAAAAAGAAACCTCCTCCTAAGAGAATAGCTGTCTGCTGAAGGTGATCTCCTGGGCTTGCATGTTACAGCACACATCTCTCCATCTCTCCATCTCTTGGCTTACTTACTTGGATATATGTTTGGACTGGCACACACTGCATCACCTTGCCACCAATAAGAATGCTCACTGCTGTGAAATAATTTCTTGCCAGACTGTCACACAAGGCCGGATTATATTTTTTATTTCTCTTGTAACACCAGAGCTTCCTGTCATTACAAAACTATTACTACATGCAGCATGACTTTCTTGGCTGACTTACAACCTGCTTTGAGTAACTTTGGAAACTCACTTGAAACTCATTTAAAACAGCACCAGAGAAGGCAAACCAGCCAGAGGAAATACACTCTATTGCATAGCAGAACTATGACACTTATGACACACATTTTTGGTTTCAAGGTGGAGAAATTAATTATACAGGTTATTGCCAAAAATGGAGAGAAGTGTGTTCCTGCTTTAAACTGACTGAGCATATATTGTAGTGTGCTAAGATTCACTGCATCACTGTACCCCAAATTTGGTCTATTAGTGGCATTCTCCTGCACTAAATAATGCTTTAGACCAGCCATTCCCAAAGTCATGACTGCGCCCGCGCTAGAGCCCGAGGTCGTGGGGGGGGGGGGGGGGGGGGGGGGGGGGGGGGGGGGGG